>CALYLW010000523.1:0-68421 GCA_944989445.1 Ampullaceana balthica | reverse complement strand
TACGCACCGCGCGACAGACTAGCATAAACATGTATATGCCACATAGAGATACGTAGAGATAAACTAAAAATTCATTAATTTAATTACGGTTGTTTTGATCGATCTGAAATTTTGAGACAATGCATTTTTAGGTGACAAAAGTGTATGTGCAAAATTTCAGCTCGATAGGGTCACAGAAAGTGGGTTATTTTTTACTTTTGTTTTTCTTATACATGGGGCTGATTAAGACTTCACGGGGCCCCTGGCTGCAATTCAAACTGAGGCCCTATCCAGCCAGCGTCCCTATAAATAAAATGATTGATTGCTAGCAGCTAATATAAGACTGTAACTTGTAACTAAATAGCTCATTTGTTCCTGTACTACGGAATCGGCCTTCCCAGCCAAAAAGATTATTCATGAAAAAACCGAATACGAAGAAATAACTGTTTGCCAATTTGCCCGGTATCTTAAAATTGAGTGTAAAGAGACCATTTTTTAAAAAAAAGACAAAATGAAAACAAAATGTATTCCCACGCCGAGAATCGATCGCGTCACCGCTTTCACCTCAAACCGACACACTTCCACACGACCACACGAGCTTGACAAAAAAATATAAACAATATTCTTTATATTTTCTCTTATTGAGCCTATAAAATCAGGTTTTTCGATTACTAAGACTATCGGGTCCGAATAGCCATTAGATTAATAGATAAGATTTTATTAATTTATTTAAATTTATGATATTTTCAGGAATTTTAGTCATATGAAATTGAAGTGCTTGAATTTAGAAGTTTTAAATTATTTTATTCTTTTTAGTCCACTTATAAAAACGTGGTTTTTAAAAATCCTTTTTTAACTGTATTTATTTTACTCTTTTTAGTCTATGGGTAAAATCATTATTAAACAATATAATTAGCAATTGTCACGCAAGTAGTGTCTGTCAGTCCTGACGCTACTAATTTCAGAAAGCAGGGAAAACCAATTTACTGCACCAATGCATCAAAAGGTGTGCAAATTAAAGATGCGCTGTAAAAAAATATTATATGACGTCATTGTTTTCGCTCATATTTTAATTTTGGAAAAGGGATCAATGTAAAAAGAGGATTTGATGATGGTTAATTATAAAATAAAAATAAAAGGGGCGCCGTAGGCGCCCTGCAACCCCTATTATAAAATACTTTGTGTACATTTCAGAAAGTTTAATATTTCGTATTTATCAAACAAGGACAAGATAGTTGGGCTTTTGAAAAAGGTCGGCGCCGTAGACGCCCTAAAAAAAGTGCATTTTTATAAAATAAATAGATTTCAGCTGAAAACTTCCGTCATTTTTGACGGGTGATACGCTAGTAAACAATATACTTTGCAATTGTCACGCAAGTAGTGTCTGTCAGTCCTGACGCTACTAATTTTAGAAGGCAGGGAAAACCAATTTACTGCACCAATGCATCAAAAGGTGTGCAAATTAAAGATGCGCTGTAAAAAAATATTATATGACGTCATTGTTTTCACTCATATTTTAATTTTGGAAAAGGGATCAATGTAAAAACAGGATTTGATGATGGTTAATTATAAAATCAAAAAGAAAAACGGGGCGCCGTAGGCGCCCTGCAACTCCTATTATGAAATACTTTGTGTACATTTCAGAAAGTTGAATATTTCGTATTTATCAAACAAGGACCAGTTAGTTGGGTTTTTGAAAAACATGTAGTGCTGACAAAAAAATTATTAACAGTGGCTACTCACGGAGAAACTAATGGAATGAAAAACTTAAGGGATGCTTTGACATTTGATAAAATTTTATGTTGAGACCTCATCCTTTTACTCGAACATTCCAAATTCCAATCAAAGAACAATAGAGCAAATTTTCGGTAATCGAAGCAAACATGTATGTGTCCATGCTACGTAGAGTAACAGTTAAGAAGAAATTTGGTTTCTTCGTAAGATGAGATTAGTGTATAAATTCGTGTGAGGCTTTGGCAGTTATATAGAATTTAGAAAACAGACACGATTTTCGTACACCAGATAATATTCCGGACTTTGAAATTTTGTCAGGCAAGGAATATTTCAACCCCATGAATAGAATATTTTTTAAATGAATTCAAGACTAGGTGGTTCATTTCAGTTTATAAAGATATTTAGGCTCGAAGTTACCCCGCCTAAAATAATATATTTAATTCGAACATTGCTTACAACTGAATTAAATAATACAAGGTGTTAAAAAGGCTTCTCTAAAATTATTTTATTGAAAAAATTAATGACGATCGAATACACCAAAATTGTCTAATCTATTGCTATTTTGGCTATTGAGCATGCCATGGCTGAAAACATTGATACATGAAAGATTGAGCCATGAGTAAAAACATAAAACTTTTATTTTATTAAAGAAATGAAGCCTTACTTTTTAACATAAAATTATATATTGTTCTTATTAATACTTTCTAATCCTATTTGTACATCTTTCCCATTTCAAAAATTAAAATATAAGCATAAAACAATGACGTCATATAATCGATCCCAGCGCCACCTAACTTACATACATACAGACAACGGGAATCAATATATATCAATATACATAATTCCCGTTGTCTGTATGTATGTATGGATGTAATGCATTATATGACGTCATTGTTTGATCTTATATTTAATACAAGGTGTGCACCAAAAGGTGTGCAAATTAAAGATGCGCTGTAAAAAAAAATAGTATCTGACGTCATTGTTTTAGCTCATATTTTAATTTTGGAAAAGGGGACAATGTAAACAGAGGATTTGATGATGGTTAATTATAAAATAAAAAAACAAAGGGGGCAACCGTAGGCGCCCTACAACCCCTATTATAAAATAATGTGTGTACATTTCAGAAAGTTTAATGTTTCGTATTTATCAAACAAGGACAAGTTAGTTTGGGCTTTTGAAAAAGGTGGGCGTCGTGGCCCCCTTTAAAAAAAAGTGCATTTTTTACAAAATAAATAGATTTCAGCTGAAAACTTCCGTCTATTTTGACGGGTAATACACTAGTATTATAATAATTACTGAACCCCAAACCTCTAGTTTAAGGATCACTGATACTGTCCCCGGCAACGATATACTATACTAATTACCAGTCACGTTTTCTCATTGATAACTGACATGTGTTAAGCTGTTTTCTAGTGTTTTTTCTTCGTGTTGTGGAAATGTGCCAGCGCGATGTATAGCGGCATGCGCAAGGAGGCATGCGCCACACAGGAACTGTTACTGCATCGAGGCTCACTCCGCACCAAAAGCTTGTCGT
Organism: Ampullaceana balthica; assembly: GCA_944989445.1. Taxonomy (NCBI): domain Eukaryota; kingdom Metazoa; phylum Mollusca; class Gastropoda; family Lymnaeidae; genus Ampullaceana; species Ampullaceana balthica. Next base: position 65,174 of record CALYLW010000523.1, on the reverse strand, counting down.
GTTGAACAAGCAGTAAATCGTGATCCTCCCTTTCACGCGGCGTTAAACTGATGTGCGAAAGAAATGCGGTGTCGTCTTGGTGCGATTTTGACAAACCGAAAAGGTCGGAGAGTTGAAGTCGTGTGAAAACATCAATGCCAAGAGCTGTGGATGAATGATATGCATGTTGTTACCATGTAGGCAGTCGCTTTATTCGAAGTAGGAAGAAAGGGGGGAGGGGAGTAAGATATGGATACATCGTATATGTTGATTATGTTTACAGACTTGGCGTGTTACAGTGTGGTCTTTGACATTTTATGCTAGCCCCCCCCCCACACACACACCCAAACACACATTTTTGTTCCACCTAAGCTATAGGCAGTATCCAGGTCAAGACGAAACTGTTATGCGTCATTATAACCGTTATAGGAGTTGCGGTCCCTACTGACATTTAGTTTGATTTTGTCATGAGTTGTCCAACATTTTGCACTGGCAAATCTCTTAAAATTTAGTGGACACTTTAGCCCGTTTTAGTTTAGCTAGTGAATTTGGGACATTTTATATATATATATATATTTTTGGAGGGGGTGGGGTGTAATTCTAGAACTACCTCAGACCCCAGACTTCATATGCTGAGAACCACACAAATCTGCGTCCCTTCAAATTACATCAAACTCCCGTCATCTCCAGCTTTACCTCATTTATTTCCTAACCCTCAGTAACATGGCTTTTCCAAATCCCACCGGATCTCTCGAAGATTAGATTCAGCCATAACTCCGGCCCCAATCTGAATGCGTCGCGCAATCTCTCGGGGGATATAAATACAGCTTGTCTACGGCTCCTTGTACTAAAAAAAAAGCTATTGAATTCTCGACATACCTACGTAGAGCGCATCGAGATATTTGCTTTCCCTGTTAGATTAAAACATGAGGGGAGACGATTCGAGACCATCAAATCCGTGTTTCGGGACAACGTGATGTCGCTTTGAAGCCGGCGAGAACCTGGCTCCTCCCACCTGTCAGGTCGGACACAAGTTAACTAACGAGTTCTTGCGGGGTGTGAGAGAGGGGGGATACGGCTTGAAATACACGCGTGTCAACAAATTGTAACTAAACATTTTTTAAATTTGAGCCATACACAGAGTTGTGTTTCTGGTTTAGGTTTTTAGTTTATAATCTTCAACGTCAGCAAGGCGATATACGATATACGTTCATGATGACACCCAGTCATGGAAAGAAGCAGATTTTTTTTCATGTTATGTATTAGTGAAACATAATTCCTTGTCAGAGATCATAATATAATTATGGACAAATGATGGCAATATGGCGTTTCAACTTCAAGAAGAAAAGTCTATTTATTGAAGGCAAAGATTTCACCAAAACCAGATACCAGGGGACCTCGCAAACTAAATGCACAGAAGCGAAGTCGAGTCTAAACTCTTTTGTAGTTTTGTAGGGACCAGAGGCATCTGAAATCTACATCCTGGTCCAAGAGTGAATTTTTGGCACCTCCTTGCTCCCGCCTCATGTGTTGCTCAAGAAATGACGATCCTCAATATGAAAAGAGTGCACTTTGTCTCCCAACCCCCCCCCCGGGCCACACACACACACACACACACACACACACTATATTTGAAACATGTTCCAGACTTTTTTTTAAAAAAAACATGCTCGTAAGCGGATATACCAAGATGATTATACAAATAGCCAAGTAAGCAATGTTTGAGCCGATGTGTATGGGTATCCAAATTCCGCATAAAAGTTCCAGGTCGACACAGGTCAACAGTGGCTTATCCACTAACACCAGTGGATGAATATAAATGAACTATTCTTTAATTTAATAATTTAAAAAAATAATAACTTTTTTTTTATTGCTCAGTCCTTCAAATTTATTTTAGATAATGGCAATAGATATAACGCTCATTCGTGTCTTAGAAACTCAAATATCCCAAAACCACTAAATTTCCACTCAAGTGTCTATATCAGGGGGGATTATTACATTATGTTACCCCAGCAAGTGGAGCTAACCAACCATCTGGTGGGTTGTTTGACTAGTTTCCCCTGATATTTCAGTCACGTTGAACAGCGGCAAACATTGCGTCACACATTCCATGCTGTGTGCACAAAAAACATTCACTAGCAATTATATTTTTTTTTCAATATACGATAACACAAGAAAAAATAGATGATTAGCAAAAGATTCATGATATTAATTGATCCAAATAAATATTTATTTCTCTTATTTTTATTTTTACTTTGGCAATTTAAGGAACTACATTTGTTTTAAACACCATATTTTACAATAAGTATAATTTAAACACAAAAATGTACTCTTGGTGTCCATTACTGTCCATACATACGGCCCCAGTAGTAGGAAACACAGTCAAAGTTTGCTGAAAACAAAAATATTAGATTCGCTGGTTAATAGTAAACTGAAATTCGGAACTGACTTGTTCTCCTCCGTTGATATCTAAGCTAGTCAAACTCAATCGACCGACCTTTTAAATTTATTCGGAGAAGCAGTATGTAAGACTATTTAAATGTTAAGGGAAAACTAAAAATAAAACTATTAAAGGAGAGAGGGAGAGAGAGAGAGAGAGAGAAATGGAAAGAGAGAGAGAGAGAGAGTGAGAGAGAGAAAGAAAGATCGGATGGAGGTCGATGGCAATATCAGAGGAATTATCTAAAGGAGTTGGAGAATAACAAGACATAAATTTACAGACATTTTAGGAACACCCACTGATTAATCTTCACACTCGACTAAATATGTTTAAACCCGGTCCATTTTGTCTATGACGGGGAGAGTGGTGTGGTCCCTTATAGCTATAGGGTCTGTTAATGGATGCAAAAAATGACAAGAGCTACAAAAGCCATTCACGGTATTATTGATTATAATTTGTTTAAATGTTTGTTAGGTGTGCGCCAACGAAAACTGATTTGTCGCTAGGTGCGATTGATCAAGGTTATAGTCACATTTTTTTAAATAAAAAAAGTAAATGTGGAGTAGGAGGTTGAGGCGGCATGTGCCATAAATTAAGAGAACGTCTTTTGAAGAGTGGGACGGTTTCAAGTTGGAAGGGAAGGAATGATCGGCTCGGGGCAACACCACAACACAAGGGCGTCAGTGGTATTGTGTGGGTGCAAACAGCCAACACGCGAGGTCTGGGGGGGGGGAGGGGGGAGTCATTACCAACAAACGAGTCTGATTTGACTTCTCGTCTATCAAATGTGACACTTTTAATCAGGGGGGGCTTAACATATTGCCATTGTAAAAAACGCGGCGTAAGAAAACTATCGATATCAAACGTGTGGGAAAGTGAATGTGGCGAAGAAAGTTGGCGGGTTGCTGGTGGGTGCGGTGGGGGTGGGGATGGGGTCGCATACACCTATCGGGATTTCGAGATTATAAACAGGGGACCATCCAGTGGGGAGTGTAAGCAGCGATTAGAAAAACTGAGACAGGAAGGGTTTGGGGGGGGAGTAGTAGATCACCGGTGATAAATTAACACAGACGCAAGGGTTAAGACAATGTATTGCAAAAATCAAATAAGACAGAACGTTCTAGATCGGAGGTTCTAAATATATTTTTTTGCGACACGGTGTTCCCGATGAAACCCGGCCCCCGAAGGGCACTCTGTCCATTAGTAAGGAGACCACTGCAAATCAACGAATTTTTAAAATTAGATTTCTTCCTTCCCGGCGCCTGAATGAAGTCATCGGGGTCGGCCAGTGTGCATATTCTGGGGAATCTCCCAGTGTGCATATTCTGGGGAATCTCTGCTCTATATCTAAAGAATTCAAGCCAAGCGATTATTAGTTTAGGTAAAGATTACTAACTGCCGTGATGGCAATCAAGCGACGGGTTGCGTGTGGCTAGGGCGAAGTGCACTGAACTTCTCGGACGTTCCATAGCCATGACTCTCTGTGCAGTATCTAAATTGACGTAACAAATGTAAATTGGTTTGTATCTAAGAGACGTTCTGTAGCTAAAAAGCGATGTGTTTTATGGCTACGGCAAACTGTTTTTTCACGCATTTATTTAGCTTTAGATTTTTTGTCTGCATGTCTGGGCCATATTTTGTGATTCTAGTGACAATGTTTCCTTTGTCCAACAGACTGGAGATTTTGCAATGTTGCTCAAACCAGATTGGTGCGTCGGCGGTGAACGCAAATGATCATTGTGGGTCAAATCTTGCAACTCAGTTTTCATCCAGTCCCTGAACTCAACATTTATCTGAAACTAATTCATTTGAAGTGGGGGGGGTGGGGGGCGGGTGGTCCACCTCGGGCTTCATTTTTTTCTTCAGTAGAAAGGGCGGCATTTTCGGCAAGTAGCTAAGGGGAAGCAGTAGAATGCAGCGGCGTCACTAAGTGGATGCGGTGTGTGCGGACCGCACCTTGTGATGTGACACCATCACAAGGGGTGACAACAAAACTGTAAAATTCTATACGTTCCCGTTATTCGCCACAGTCAGACTCGGATGTGGTGAATGGGGAAAGCCGTGATGGGGTGACACCGTGAGGTACTGCACTGGGTGATAAACCCTAGTGACGCCACTGGTAGAAGGTAGTGGAAGTGAGCAGAAAAATTCTTGATCCCAACCGTGTGGCCCTATCCCTAGCTACGCCACTGCATTGCATCAGATTGTCCTTTGGCCTATTTCATGAAAGAAATCCACCGGAAGACTTTAAAAACCTGTTATTACGTACAAACCAGGGAAAACAAAACGTGCACACCACCAAATTCTTTCCTCAGATCTTGATCTTGTACGAAGATAAAAACAAAATATCCCCCCCCCCTTTTTTAAAATACACGTCATCAACCATGTAAAGAAAAATATTTTAATCGTGTTGTAACAAGACAACATTTGAAATAGGTTTTACCATCAATGCTAAGGGACAAAATATCGTAGAATATGTGATAATTGTTTAGACATTTTATCCCACGAGAATGTAATTTCGTTGCATTCTGTCTACAGTAGAGTATTAAGAACTTCGAAGGACTCTTGAAAATTGTTTTTAGGCCCTTCCCCGGGATTTTTTGGAATTTTTTTCCCTTCTGATATCGTGTTCGCATGCAGTGGCGTAGCTAAAGGGCTAGCTTTTTACCACCACCACTTGAGAGTTGAGGTAAATAATATTGACAGAGAATGTACACCGTCTTTCAGGTCGTATTCCAGAGTTGTCCCTGTTTGTTTTTAAATTTTAAGCTTTTTTTTTAACAATCCAAGTCACTATAGTTACAATAATATGTAAGAAAAACATAATAAAAAATTAAACATATAGCGTGCGTTTACGTGAACTTTCCACACACTACCCCCAACTCGATTTATATGAAAATTTTTGGCTTATGCAGATATAATAGAAAACAAACACAAAAGTACAGAATATAAAAAATAAAGAATATAAAAATTCATTTGTAGATTTGGGCCATGTGGTCCCAGCTATGACCAAAGAGACCATCTTGAAAGCGTCGCCTTGCTGTTGTTTCATACCCGGCAAATTAATGGCATACTTGTACTCAAAGGACACCTAGGCCGGAGGCGGCCCAGCCCAAAGAATTCGGGGCGCGACAGATACATTTGTTTGCACTTTGTGGGGCAGACGACTTCTTTATGGACAATGGCGGGGTGTCTTCGCCATCTTGAGTGGAGAGACGATACGGGCCTGGCAAAGTCGTGAGCGCGATAAAACCTTTGACGGCTGCGCTGAAATGGATTAACATTGTATCTCTCTTTGTGTCTCTTTCGCTACGACACGTGTGAAAATCAATGAAAACATTACATGACACTCGAGCGTGGACGACGCACAATAGAAGTTGTCTGAATTATTTTGATTTATTTTCTGAGGATTACATTTTTTTTTAATTCGTTCAATGCGAAATGAAATCATCCCAATCTGTTCATTGTTGCTATATTTAAACTAATGTGATATTTCGCAGGCAGTAATACTATCACTAATTATATTGATCCACATCAACAGCCACACCATTCCGTCTCTACTACCTCAGTTAACACTCCAGCAAAACGCCAGTCATCACGCCATATCGTCTCTATTACCTCAGCTAACACTCCAGCAACACACCGGTCACCACACCATTCCGTCTCTACTACCTCAGCTAACACTCCAGCAACACGCCGGTCACCACGCCATTCCGTCTCTACTACCTCAGCTAACACTCCAGCAACACGCCGGTCACCACGCCATTCCGTCTCTACTACCCCAGCTAACACTCCAGCAACACGCCGGTCACCACGCCATTCCGTCTCTACTACCTCAGCTAACACTCCAGCAACACGCCGGTCACCACGCCATTCCTTCTCTACTACCTCAGCTAACACTCCAGCAATACGCCGGTCACCACGCCATTCCGTCTCTACTACCTCAGCTAACACTCCAGCAACACGCCGGTCACCACGCTATTCCGTCTCTACTACCTCAGCTAACACTCCAGCAACACGCCGGTCACCACGCCATTCCATCTCTACTACCTCAGCTAACACTCCATCAACACGCCGGTCACCACGCCATTCCGTCTCTACTACCTCAGCTAACACTCCAGCAATACGCCGGTCACCACGCCATTCCGTCTCTACTACCTCAGCTAACACTGACGCGGTGGTCGAGTGGCAGCGCACTGGACTGTCGTACCGATGGTCACGGGTTCGAATCCGTGTGAAGGCAAGGGTTTGTTCCCGGGGCCTAGGGCGTCCCTGATCCCACCCCGCTCTAAATGGGTACCTAACACTACATGTAGTTATGCGGCTGGGTAATGCGTGGAACCCACAAAGCCGTGGCCTGTGAATGCTGCATCACTTGCCAACAGATCATCTGTCATGGTCTGTGGACGCAACTATCTTCTGCATAGAAGGAGTGTCTGTATAGATAAGATAAGATAACACTCCAGCAACACGCCGGTCACCACGCCATTCCGTCTCTACTACATCAGCTAACACTCCAGCAACACGCCGGTCACCACGCCATTCCATCTCTACTACCTCAGCTAACACTCCAGCAACACGCCGGTCACCACGCCATTCCGTCTCTACTACCTCAGCTAACACTCCAGCAACACGCCGGTCACCACGCCATTCCGTCTCTACTACCCCAGCTAACACTCCAGCAACACGCCGGTCACCACGCCATTCCGTCTCTACTACCTCAGCTAACACTCCAGCAACACGCCGGTCACCACGCCATTCCGTCTCTACTACCTCAGCTAACACTCCAGCAACACGCCGGTCACCACGCCATTCCGTCTCTACTACCTCAGCTAACGCTCCAGCAACACGCCGGTCACCACGCCATTCCGTCTCTACTACCTCAGCTAACGCTCCAGCAACACGCCGGTCACCACGCTATTCCGTCTCTACTACCTCAGCTAACACTCCAGCAACACGCCGATCACCAAGCCATTCCGTCTCTATTACCTAAGCTAACACTCCAGCAACACGCCGGTCACCACGCCATTCAGTCTCTACTACCTCAGCTAACACTCCAGCAACACGCCGGTCACCACGCCATTCCGTCTCTACTACCTCAGCTAACACTCCAGCAACACGCCGGTCACCACGATATTCCGTCTCTACTACCTCAGCTAACACTCCAGCAACACGCCGGTCACCACGCCATTCCTTCTCTACTACCTCAGCTAACACTCCAGCAATACGCCGGTCACCACGCCATTCCGTCTCTACTACCTCAGCTAACACTCCAGCAACACGCCGGTCACCACGCTATTCCGTCTCTACTACCTCAGCTAACACTCCAGCAACACGCCGGTCACCACGCCATTCCATCTCTACTACCTCAGCTAACACTCCATCAACACGCCGGTCACCACGCCATTCCGTCTCTACTACCTCAGCTAACACTCCAGCAATACGCCGGTCACCACGCCATTCCGTCTCTACTACCTCAGCTAACACTGACGCGGTGGTCGAGTGGCAGCGCACTGGACTGTCGTACCGATGGTCACGGGTTCGAATCCGTGTGAAGGCAAGGGTTTGTTCCCGGGGCCTAGGGCGTCCCTGATCCCACCCCGCTCTAAATGGGTACCTAACACTACATGTAGTTATGCGGCTGGGTAATGCGTGGAACCCACAAAGCCGTGGCCTGTGAATGCTGCATCACTTGCCAACAGATCATCTGTCATGGTCTGTGGACGCAACTATCTTCTGCATAGAAGGAGTGTCTGTATAGATAAGATAAGATAACACTCCAGCAACACGCCGGTCACCACGCCATTCCGTCTCTACTACATCAGCTAACACTCCAGCAACACGCCGGTCACCACGCCATTCCATCTCTACTACCTCAGCTAACACTCCAGCAACACGCCGGTCACCACGCCATTCCGTCTCTATTACCTCAGCTAACGCTCCAGCAACACGCCGGTCACCACGTCATTCCGTCTCTACTACCTCAGCTAACGCTCCAGCAACACGCCGGTCACCACGTCATTCCGTCTCTACTACCTCAGCTAACACTCCAGCAACACGCCGGTCACCACGCCATTCCGTCTCTACTACCTCAGCTAACACTCCAGCAATACGCCGGTCACCATGCCATTCCGTCTCTACTACCTCAGCTAACACTCCAGCAACACGCCGGTCACCACGCCATTCCGTCTCTACTACCTCAGCTAACACTCCAGCAACACGCCGGTCACCACGCCATTCCGTCTCTACTACCTCAGCTAACACTCCAGCAATACGCCGGTCACCACACCAGCAAACAACTCAGGTACCAACTCTAAGTTTTGTTGATTAGCATGCAAAAAAACAACAACAACAACAAACAAACAAACAAACAAACAAAACTCGAGTGCATATTTGTACAGCATCCATTTTTACTGTATAAACTTCTTCATCCTATAACCACACATGCGGTAACTCTAACTGATGTTTGGAGTCTGGAAGATAGCTGCGCGGCAGGGCAGCCGCGCAGCAAAGAAGGAACATTGGCTACCACCCAAGATACGCGTATTGCTACGTTTTTTGGATATGACTTAAATGGCAAAACAATTTAAAAAAATGTTTTAAAAGGGTATTAGAATTCTCCCTAATATTTATTGGATACAAGTTAAAAGAGCCTTTTTATAGACGTTAAAATTCGTTGCAACTGCAACATTTGGGATACATTGTGTTCCTCTTGCTGTTGATATTCCTTTTATTTTATTTTTATTTTTTTATTTTATGCAAACATTTTCAGCCATTTATGCACAGAACATGTAAAGTGCACTCGAAATTTTAACAATATCAAATAGATACACGCGGCAAATGAACTGCACACACGGCATTTCAAATACACACACAGCACATGAACACGGCATATCAAATACACGCTACACACTGACGGTATCCTGCGGATGACAAGACCTCTCCTGGGAATCCCCGGCTTTGATTGTATCCATAATTATATGATTATATGGGCGTGCGTGTTACGAGTTACGTGGCTCATTGCACGTAAGACCAATATGGACTACATTATGAGGGGGGTGGCCATCGAGGGGGGGGGGATGGGTTAGTAGGATCTCCGTTGAAACGGGCCAGAAAAAGTTGATATGTGTACGATTCACATTGACATGGATATTTTTACTAAGGTGCTAGACACGACACACTGGTTGTTTTGTGCACATCTACTGAATGGATTGTATACAGCTGCTTTTCCAATGATTACAAGAATTTTGTTACATTAGAGCCCAAATATACGCCCCCGTGGGTCGGATCCGGCCCGCGACGCCAGTTCGTCTGGCCCGCTGACTGCACCTAAATTTGCTTGATAAAAAGTGAGACGATGAGATACAAATTAAATAAGGTATTAAGTTTAGAATTCTAAATGATTATCAATTAATGCTTGGCTTCGTCCCCGTCGTCCCCCCCCCCGCCAACCCACCCCATCCCCCCCCCCGAGCGTTCATATAGGCTTGCTAGTAGTGTACATAATAATTATGCGACCCGCGCTCATCACTTTGTTGCCTATTCCTACACGTCCCACTGTGAAAAAGTTTTGGTGAATCCTGCATTTAATTTTTTAGAAACAGACAGTGCTATAAGGTTATATTATAAGGATAAAGTGTATTTTCCATGCGATTAATATTGTTTATGTTTAAAAAACTTGCCGAATATCAAAGAAGGTAAACACGGGAGTGCGCTCATTGAATATTTCCTAAGACTGGGGGCGAGCAGGGCCGTCTTAACGCATAGGCCCGTTGGGCATTTGCCCGGGGGACCACGAGCATAGGGGCCCCATGGGAATATGTTTATTTATATATATTATGTATATTAATATTTTATTCCTGCCCAACACTATTTCTTTGCCCGGGGGCCCAAAATGGTGTAAAGACGGCCCTGGGGGCGAGTCTTATCTTCTTATCTTATCTATACAGACGCTCCTTCTATGCAGAAGATAATTGCGTCCACAGACCAGGACAGATGATCTGTTGGCAAGTGATGCAGCGTTCACAGGCCACGGCTTTTGTGGGTTCCACGCACTACCCAGCCGCCTAACTAGTGTTAGCTACCCATTCGGAGCTGGGTGACTCAGGGACGCCCTAGTTCCCCGGGAACAAATCCTTGACGTTCATAAGTAAACAAAAAGGTTTTTCGTCCATATTTTTTGTTTAGCAGAAAGAATTTGCTGTGTTACGTGTTTTGGAGCCATGGAATTGCAGTGACCTAACCGATTTCGCGCCATGATGAATCGCGACTTAACGTGATCTATATATGCAATATAAAAATAAATTTAATCGAAATAAATTGATTAATTTATAATTATTTTTTACCGATTAATCGAACAAAAAAAATTTAATCAGTACCAGCCCTTGTGAAAACTCATCTGGGTAAATTGCATATTTCCAGGGGAAATGAAAAAAAAAGAAGTTTAATTAGTTTTCTTGCCAGTGTCGGATTTAGACTTGATAAGGCCTTTAGCTATTTGAGACATGGGGCCCTTTTTGAGTCCAGTTATTGTATGTCAGTTCCGAATATGACAATGGCTCAGTCGGCTTACTTTCAAGTCTCGACACCTATGAAATTTCACCACTCACCATGCCACACCACACAGTCAAACCACCCACCACAATCACACCGCACAGTTACACCACGCAATCATATCACAGTTACGCCACACAATCACACCGCACAGTTACACCACGCGCAATCATATCATAGTTACGCCACACAATCACACCGCACAGCCACATCACTCACCGCAAGTCCCACCATACAATCACACCGCACAGCCACATCACCCACCGCACAGTCACACAGCACGGTCACATCACCCACCACAAGTCGTACCGCACAGTCACACCGCACAGTCACACCGCACAGTCACACCGCACAGTCACACCGCACAGTCACACCGCACAGTCACACCGCACAATCACATCGCACAGTCACACCGCACAGTCAAGCCGCACAGTCACACCACCCACATTGTGACACCACACTGCCACACCACCCACCACACAGTCAAACCATAGAGACACCACCCACGATTACTTCCGAATCTCGACACCTGCGAAATTTCTTCTTCTTTTTTTTTAATAAATTGTGTTCACAACTAGTCAAGCGTGACATTCACATTTATCAAGGCCACTTCAACCTCCCAAATTTAAAAATTACCCCACCCCTCTTTCCCCAAGCGGAGACTGACACTCATTGGAACTCGTTAGACATTTCCCATTCTCCCGAGTGTTGGCCGAATTCTCTGTCAACAGCTCTCTATCGACGAAGTGACTTGTAAACGCGCACGATCCAGCGCTTCCCCCCACCCCCCACTCCTTAACGCGCATTTCTGCATTTGCCAACGGTACCGACATATCTCCACTGCAGGTCAGAGTACACATGGTGGCTCGCGCCTCGCTTCACAACACTGGTCGCTGCAGGAAGAGCTGCAATACCGGTGGTACTTGCGTGTGTATGTGTGTGTGTGTGGTGCATACGACGCGGATTTGGGCTCAACGCCGTAACGGGACGGACGGACTTAATTCTTTTTCTTTCTTTTTTTTTATTTCCCCTCGGTCTCAATTTGTTGTCGGCTGGTTTCATGTGGTTGGTAGGCGGCCCGTGGATCAAGGAATTATTTACGATCGAACTGTGCGCTGTGCCGTGTCTTGTGAAGTGCTGCTAGTGTGTCTTACAACAACTTAGTTTCACTTGGACTTGAAACCTTTCGTATATAATAAGTTGATTTTTTTCAGTGAAAGTTGTGCATAGAATGTGTTAATTAAATATATAATAATGTGCTGTTTCACTTTGTACCAATGTGCCTATTTCATTTTTTTCGGTTAAACGCGTTGTTAATTTATGTTAATGAAACTCTTAAAGCTATCAATAACGTTTACAAATTTGTCTGTTTTCACGCGAACAGTTTTTGAAAGTGTAGGTTGTCGTTGTTTTTTTTGGGGGGTTTAAAAAAAAATTTTTTTTCAAATTCAATTATGTTAGTAAAATAATTGTATACATTTAAATAACACAATTGAAATACATTTTTGTATAATACCGGTACGAACTTTGATAGAATTCTCGTGTCACGCGCGCCTTCCTGATATAAAATATCCATTCCCCACAGGTGAAATCTCCTTATATCAAGGGTCCACTGTGTTAAACTCATTATATCAAGGGTCCACTGTGTTAAACTCATTATATCAAGGGTCCACTGTGTTAAACTCATTATATCAAGGGTCCACTGTGTTAAACTCCGTCTCGGTTCTTTAATCTCATTGATCGTTTACATTCGACAGCATCGTGTCTGTATTTAAAAATCGACTTTTAAAAAATCTTAACGCCTGCAAATGGGATACGTGTAAACTCTGTGGCCAGATCGTCTGCTCCCGTGAACGGTGCCAGAAGCAGCTGGTAACAGTCGTCAATCTCGGGACAGACTTAAGAGGGAAGAGGCTCTGGTTCGCTTCTTTTTTTTGTTGCGCCAAACAAAGGGAGACAATCTGTAATTAAAGTGAAGAGAGGGCGGATGGGGACAGAAAACTTGAGACGATTGCGAGGCTGTTGACGCTAGGAAACAAAACTCGATAGACCACATCTCTGTGAGCTTACTCGAGGGGGGAGCCATAGCCGAGGCACTGTTAGATCATCACCACCCACGCCTGACTACTTGTTTTTGAAATATATATATTGTGTGGAAAAAGGCGTATATAAGAAGAGACCACTCTCAGCCAAGGGAAATCACTGTTCAAGATTGTGTGCGGTCTTCGGGAAGTTTTTTTATTTTATTTTTAAAAACGAAGTGCAGCAGTCAATGAAGGCCCTCGACTCACGCCTCGGTGAATAAGTTAATGGGCGGTGAAGAGGAGAGAGAGAGAGAGAGAAAAATAACGGGAATACACGTCGATTAATTGAGGAACCCTGTGAAATTTGACGATGGGGGGAAAGTGCATTCAGAGATTCGCTATCATCATCCAGGTAAGTGCGAGAGATGCGCCATAACTAGATTTCTAAATACGTACGCACCTGTACTTTAACAACACCCGACAGCTTGTTATGTTTAGATTGTGTTTCTGAACCATAAAAAAAGAAACATTTAAATAAAATATACTTAGATTCATTCATTAACGCAACATTTCAGCGCAACATTCTGTTTTATTATTTTTCATTTATTATTATTATTATTATTTTTAAAGGACTTTCGTAGTTTTTTAAATTAATAAATTGTTTATGTGAGCTTAGATTTATTTCACATCCATTCATGTCTATTTGATGCAATGTTCAAAGTCTAATCCCCGTAGAGTCAGAATGTTGACAAAGAGCATCATGGAGATGGGGGCGGGGAGGCGGACAGTGGGTCGTACCGTGTAATGAATGTAAAGGTTAAATGTAAAAATAAATATTTTTTAAAAAAAAGGATTATAGGATTATACGAGTGTGGATAACCAAGTGCTCGAGGTTAAAAGTCATAATCTTTCTTTCCCCGTATCGACCTGGTCTTCACCGCGATAAGACGCCCCCCCCCCAGTAGAACGACTAACGGCGGGATCACAACGCAGTCTCGCTTGAGAACCATCGAAATTCAACAGTGAACTTTGAATTTATATCCCCCACTTGATAAACCGAATTTCCGGGCAGCTCGTTAAAACGATTTTTTTATAACCCCTGTCAAACCACCCCCCCCCGACTACACTCACTCCCCAACCACCCACCCTCACCCTATTAACAGCCCAGAACCAAATCTCAAAATGTCCCTTTTAAAATTTTTTAATTATTATTATTTATTTATTTTTTTATTTTTTTAAAGAGACCCACCTTTCAGACCAACATAATACTGGAAAATAGAATCCATTCTCAACTGACTATCAAATTACGTTGCTACCAGTCTTAACGTTAAATTGGGTTTTCTTTCGTCGTTTTGCGTTTACATGCTAAATACGCATTTGGCGCGTGTATTTATGATGCCCTCTAAATGTTAGCTGTCCTTACATTTATGAATGTATTAGCTTAAATTAAACAAATAAAAGGTCATGCGCCCTGGTACTGAATTTAAACATCTATCCATCCATCCATCCATCCATCCATCCATCCATCCATCCATCCATCCGTCCGTCCATCCATCCATCCATCCATCCATCCATCCATCAATCCATCCATCCATCCATCCATCCATCCATCCATCCATCCGTCCGTCCATCCGTCGTTCCGTCCGTCCATCCATACAACTGTATGTCTGTATGTCTGTCTGTCTGCCTGTCTACCTGCCTGTCTGCCTGTCTACCTGTCTGCCTGTCTGCCTGTCTACCTGTTGTCTGTCCTGTCTGTTCTGTCTGTCTGTCCTGTCTGTCCTGTCCGTCTGTCTGTCCTGTCCGTCTGTCTGTCCTGTCCGTCTGTCTGTCCTGTCCGTCTGTCTGTCCTGTCCGTCTGTCTGTCCTGTCCGTCTGTCTGTCCTGTCCGTCCGTCTGTCCTGTCCGTCTGTCTGTCCTGTCCGTAATTTTGTCCTGTTCGTACAAGTTATTGGTAGTCAACCATCATATAAAAGCAGCACTAATTAATAGCTACTGATATAACTTTTTAAAATTCACAAATTGTATCAAGATTCTTTGGTCTCGTGGTTGAGTGTTGGACTAGTGAACTGAACAGGCAGGGATTCGACATTCAGTTGTGCCTGTAGGTTTTTTTTTCCCTTTCTTTTCTTTCTTGTGCATTTCTCTTTTCAAAATGTGTTGCAATTATCTATACTTTTATTACGAGGTTAGGTTTAGTGTTCATGAGTATGCTAAAGTAGAAAAATTAATTTATCCATCAACGTAATTAAGTTTGTAGTTTTTGTTTCAGGGTCTGGATTAGGTACTTTAGTTGTCTATTTTTAAAAAATTAAAATAGACAGCCAAAAATACCATATATGGAGCTCACCGTTCTCTTTGATTTAGATCGTGGTAAAAATAAAAACAAAACCCGACCAATGACCAACGCCAACAGTTACAAATACTAATACGAGTTTTTAGTCAATAATATTCAACATCAAACCTAGTAGTAGTTTTATTAACAATTAATAATAGGAGCCGTCCATAAAAGTACGTCACGCTCCAGAGGGAGGGAGGGGGTGTAAGAAAGTGTGACAGTTTGTGACAAGGGTAGAGGAGGGTGTCTGGTCATGTGTGACGTCACGGCGTTTTATGTAAAATTTAAATTATTTTGTTAATAAATTAATTATTTTTGTTCGAAAGTGTGACGTACTTTGGGGAGGGAGGTCCGAGATTCTTGACAGTTTGCGACAGGGGGGAGGGGGGAGTTAAAAATGGTCAAAAATAGCGTGACGTACTTTATGGACGGCCCCATAGCGGAGTACCAATAGCCGACAGCCGGAAGTGGCTATTGGTACTCGAGTACCAATAGCTCTCTACAAGCTATTGGTAGCTGACTATCAATAGCCGTAGCCTACATTAAAAGTCATTTTAAATCAATAATTCTGAAACAAAACATAACAATTGCTATCTAAAAATTGCTGCTAAAATTACGGGAGTCGATCGAAAAGAGATTTTCACAAATGTATTTTCCCAACATTGTTCTAAATATTATTAGCTATCGTCTGGCATTTGTTTCAACCCGATAGATTTTATGGTTGGCGAGAAATTGACAAAATACTGATATTTTTTCGCTTTCTTTGGATTTTACATGAAATCCAGTAAGCCTTTTCGGTATTTTTGTTGGCCGGTGCACATCCTTGGGACCTCCTTAACATATTTGCAAAAGACCCGAATCCTATTATTGGTATGGTTCAGAGGGAGTGGCTGCTCAAAGCTCGAAAAGACTGGCCAGACATTTCAAATATATAAACGCAATTTTTTCTAAGGAAATTGACTTAAAAACCTGAAGGTAATCTATAGATCCATTATCTTCTAGTGATAATTGCCTTCAAGTGGAAACATTTAAAAACACAGTAAAACTTCAGCTTATTTTCTGAATTCCTACTCAAATGCAGTCACATTGTGCTAATGTCATATTGTGACGTGGAGAATGTTCCCTCTAAGGTTAGTTGGTCCGAGTGCAATGTTAAACAAAAAACAACTCGTGTGCAAAGTTGCTCAGCATCCCTTTTTTTGTTGTTGCAATATTATACTAAATCTGCTGCGCGGTAATTCTAAACCGCTGCGTGTCCGAGCAGATCTGAGACCGATGCCACGCAACTTCAAGGGAACATTATCGTAAAGTATAATAACGCGAGAGTGAGCTCCCATAGTACATGTACTAGCAAAATACCCACGCTTCTCAGCGGATAATTAGGATTTCAGTTTGCATTGAGAACCCGCGTAACACCAATGCAAAACACCAATTGATTTCAATCTGGATCATGATGAATATATTAGTTTGTCAATATTTGTATTTTAAAAATCCTGTGAAATTGACTGGTTAAAATTTCTTAAACGTTTACGAAAAAGAGCATGGGGGTCCTCGGCTACAAAAGAATGAAAAATATAATTTTAATGCCCTATACTATTTTAATATAAGCCATCAAGTTTTTATATTCCAAGTTTTATCATAATCCATATACACAGTATCCAAAGATTAAACTAATTTTATTTAGCTTATAAAAGGTGAAAAAACTACATTTTGGCCGGCGAGTGATAATTTAAATATTTTTTTCTCCTGTTACCATTGCAGGAGTGTACTAAAAAATGTTCCCAAGTTTCATGCTGTTACCTACACGGAAAATTGGAGAATTAGTGATGAGTCTGTTTTTTTTAAAAATATAGTTTATATAAGGAAGAAACTACATTAGGGCCCCTGGGCCCCCCATGAGTGGGAATTTAAAAAGTCTTTTCACTAATTATCGTCGTGAGAGTGTGCTCCACAACTTCCCAAAGTTTCATGCCCTTACCTACACGGGAAGTTAGAGAATTACTGATCAGTCAGTTTTTAATGTATGAAAAAAATACATTTGGGCCCCCGGCCAACAGTAAATGATAATTTAAAGATTTCTTTTTAGCCTGTTACCATCGCGGAAGTGTACTCAACAACTTCCCAGAGTTTCATGCTTCTATCTACAACGGAAATAAGAAAATTGGTTATTTTCAATTTTTATATAGCTCATATTAGGAAAAAACTACATTTGGGCCCCGGCCCCCCATGAACGGGAATTTAAAAATTCTTTTTCGCCAATTTTCGTCGAGATGGGGTACCCAACAACTTCCCAAAGTTTCATGCTTCTACCTACACGGGATTTGGGAGAATAATTGATGAGTGAGTCAGTGAGTGAGGGCTTTGGCTTTTATTAGTATAGATATAACAGTAAGGTTTGCGACGGTACTTCCAGTACATTTGGAGCATGGAAATTGTCGTTTTATGAAAGTCATATTTCCTGATATGTATGCGTAGACGATGTTTGTAACAAAACCGCTCGTTTTTTTGAGAAACCACATGGAAGCGAAAAGTTCTTAGAATATGCTACTTTATGAGAATATCATATAAAATTATCAAATTATGAAGGGTTTTTGAGAAACCGGAAATATAGGTAAGTCCTACTTCCGGTTACCGGAAATCGCTCAAAAGTTTATAGAAACTTACGTATAAGATCTAATAAATATATTTATAGTTCTTCCACCTAATTAAAACGGTACTAAAGCTATTGTGTTAACACACACACATACACACACACTTACAGACAAGATTGCAAAACTGGGGTTTTCCGACACAGGTGTAAGACCTCGATATTTGTCAAAATCTCTATATCGATTGACTTGCACGATTTCAATACTCCCCTATATACTCCTCCGTATATGAGAAAGTAAACGAGGTGTGCAAATTGTGTTTGCTTTAGAAAATAAAATTCTACGTGTGACTGTGGGTAACGATGTACTGACATTGTGTGGGGTGAGATGCACTCACTTTTTGTCAGAATAGGAATATAGTCATATTCAATGTTTCATTTAAGCTGTGAGCCCACACAGATATCTGATCGACGCAGCACATCAGTTAAGAATTACCGCGCATTTTCTATTTAAAAAAAATTTGTAAAAAAAAGAAGAAAAAAAAGAAAAAAAGGATGCTGTGCAGTGTTCCCTCTAAGGTTCGTTTGTCCGTGTGCAAAATAAAAAAAATCGTTTGCACATTTCCACAGTACCTATTTTTTGTGCAATATTGTTGAATATTTGCTGCGCGGTAATTATAAACTGCGGTGCTCAGTCGGTCTGATAAGTGCGCGGCCGCGCAAAAGCGCAGCTTTAAGGGAACATTGATGCTGTGCAACTTTGCACACGAGTTATTTTACTTTGCATACGGACCAACGAAACTTAGAGGGAACATTGGTCATTTTGTGTGTTTTTCCGTGAGTCGCATTTTGTGAGTTGGGGATTATAGTCACATTATGTATGTTTTTGGTGAAGTAAATTTCGTGAGTTGGGGATTATAATCATATTGTGTATTTTTGTGTGTAGTAACATTTTGACATTTTGTGAGATGGGGATTATAGTCGCACTGTGTGGAAGGGTGTAAATGTTATGAAAGGTGGTTGTTGACAAATTGTGTTTGTGGAGTGGTGCTCACATTGCCTTGGATGGGGGATAATTGCACATTGTGCAAATGAGCGGTTTGATTGTTTGGATCTCTGTCAATATTTTATGGTCGAATCAGTGTGCCATACTGTGTATTCCTCACAAGTGATAGCAACTGTGTATTTGATATCGTCTTTTCACTGCATGTCTGACTTTCTGATGATCGCTGCATGTCTGAGATCTGATGATTGCTACGTATATCTGACATCTGATGACTGCTGCATGTCTTTCATCTGATGATTGCTGCATGTCTGACATTTGATTACTGCTGCATGTCTAACATCTGGCGATTGCTGCATATCTGACATCTGCCGACATGCGCAATGCTGTCATTGTCTGTTTCCTGTATGCCTTACACCTACGACAATACGTGAAAAAGCCCGAGTCCAGAACGTTGTCAAGATAAACAAACGCTCATTTTTGCCAAGTGCACCCCATCATTGTATACACGTGCAACCACTAAACTAAACATGTCCAAAGCCAATAATCCAGGGGTTTCACTCCATCGTTTGGTACTTTGGCGAAAGGCCTATTGCTGCCGCGAGTGAAGTATTCAGAAAAGGTGAAGGTCTATTATAGAAAATTGAAAACAGATTGTCTCAACAAATCTTTGAAGTGCGATTACTTTTTCATTTCGTCTTTCCGTTATTTACTGGCGTCATAAAAACCTAAGCTTAAAAGTTTTATTGATTCAAAAAAAAGCCTGTTACGATCTTATAACACTCAAACATGACTAAACTGACTAAACTTCTATTCGAATTGAAAATTTTGTGAAGCGCAACGGAAAAGTTTTAGTTTTCTGCTTGAGTTTTATATTTTGGCAGTTTCAGAACACTGCCTTTTTTTTAAACCCATAACTTAGTGTAACAGTGCGATATCATTTATTGGAAAAAAAAAGTTTTAATCTTAATTACTATATTTTTCCAATACTCACACAATTGTGTGTCTAGCGCTCAGAATGAAGAAAATGAGAACTTATTTCCGCAGCTTAGGTCTATTGAAAGAGACTTTTGCATCAATAACAAGCATTTTTTAATCACTATATTGAGAGAAGGAAAAAAAGACTAATGGAATTTTTTATTTTAAAATTTACATTTTCATGTGGTTCCAACATTTGGGTAGTGCGATTGTATTTAACACACAAACAATTAAAAAATCGTACGCCTCAGTTTTAATTACTCGTGTTCGTTGAGTAAATAAATTTGGCTCTGACTTAGCTTATAGCTTGTTTGTACTGATTCTAATTCCATCTCTAACAGCATCACTTTTCTATCTGATGACAGAAAGATAAATACTTTCTTCTCTCTCTCTCTCTCTCTCTCTCCTCTCTCTCTCTCTCTCTCTCTCCTCTCTCACTCTCTCTCTCCTCTCTCTCTCTCCTCTCTCTCTCTCTCTCTCTCTCTCTCTCTCCTCTCCCTCCCCCATTGTTTATATCTGCCTCTAGCTGACGATCCATTCACAACTGATTGTCATTATAAATCCACTTGAGTTATATTTAGATGTATAGACTTGTAGTAAGCCGTGCAGGCTCATAAGTGCCTAACTGCACGCGTACACTCTTGATACTTTGCTCGAAGCAACACAAAACATTCGACCAAGTGGGAAAACATCTTGCTCTTAGTAGTGACAAATTTTATTGAGAATGTATTTTCAAGAATTTTTTTTCCATTCGGTCTATTATAGTTTATGTAAGTGAATTCCACTTTTCTTTCAATCGGCTGTTCCTATACAATTTTTGGATCAATAAATTGATAATTTTTCAAAATCAAATAATTCATTTCAAATTTCTGACAATTAAATCCGATATATAATTTCATAAACGACCATTATTGAGACAAATAATTTCTTGCGTTCAACAATAATTCCCATTGTGAAGGTTATGGTCAGAAGGTCTTGAACTCCGCAATGAGGCTGTTGCCTTCTCAGGCGAAGGGGCATTACGCATTAAAACGGCAAAGGGCATTTTGGTGGGCATCACTGAGAAAGCGATGCTAAGGAGGGTCACATTTTCACACCGACCTTGACATCGACCGATGGTAAGACCTTGACATCGACCGATGGTAAGACCTTCAAATCAACCGATTGTCAGACCTTCACATCGACATTGGTTGGTCATGAAACTGAATGTAGAGCGTTTATTTTGAGTCAGTCCGACAACTAAAATTATTGCCATCCAGCGGATTATTCTCCGGTAGTGCACAACAAGCCTGACACAGCATGGGGCACACGAGCTCGAATCATTTGTCTTGCTGGTTACTTTGATCTTGGGGACGCACCTCTTGGGCATTGATAGGGCTAATAAGCCACAAAGGGACACACAAGTCTGCCCAAGCACATGGCTAATGTGTTGCGAACGGTCCTCGTCGATAACGGCAGACAAACAACACGTTGATCTTCAAATATCTGAAGGGGCATAAACGCACATTTTTATAAAATTTAAAAATTAATGTTCTTGCTGGGGCTTGAACCCAGGACCTCCCGCGTGTAAGGCGGGGGTGATAACCACTGCATTACGAATCACATTTTAATCTGTGAAGGATCAACACAAGTGAACGCAAGAATCATTGTTGGTCTCGAAACATTGGTCAACCCCAGCGAGGGTCATTCGTCATGCTCATTCGCAGATACTCGCTTTGGTGAATTACATATATAGATATTATGGCCCTCTACATTTTATTTTTAAAACGTATTATCTACTCGTGTCTTGAAAAGTGGTAAGTATTTTTTTGTAAACGCCCTCACACGTACCTTACCTATGCACAGATAATGTAACTCAGCTAAAATATGTCTGTAATAAAAGTACACCTCTTTAAAGGTCTAATAAACTGGCTTCTTATTTGGCATTCCACGTTATATTTCATATTGGATACAGCCTATGCGCACTTGCGACTCGAGTGTTTATTCAAGCACATTCAGAAAAAGTTCGACTTTTGGCATTTGACTTTATTTTTCAAGTGTCCCCACATGCAGCGGCTCAGTGACGTCTCGAGGGGGTGATTCCTTCATTTCGTTCAAACACTTGTGGACATCTGTTCAGACAGTGTTCCCCAAATCGTGGCTATGACATCAGAGCGAGCTTCTTATGAAAACAGGCCGATCACACATCCCTCGACCCTTGCCTTTTGTATGAAATCCCCGAACGCCGTGACGCGACTCTCGTGTGTTGGTCAACATTAGGCCCTGGCCCTTGATCCACCTTTCCACGTCTAGGTCGAGCTGACCCCCCACAGATCCACAGCTTTTACCCTCCTCCCCCCTCCCCACCTCCATCCACCCCCCCCCCACGGCCATCCCAAGAGTACCTGCTGCCCTGGTGTTGCACTGTGAGGCGGTGAAGGTCACTATAGAGGGGTGAAGCTTTCCTTATCGTTAGTCGACGTCGCACTTCAGAGTGACCGAAATTCCTTCGAGTCCTGCAACAAATTTATATCTTGCCATTGGCCTAAAAAATCAAATCTCTGATTTTTAGTGTACATCTGGTACTATGTGAATGTTTATACACAACTTGGATCTCACTTTAAAAAAAAACATAAGCCGTTACTGGAGACTTGGACTTTGGGAACCACTATCACAATAGGAGCTGCTATGTTTTTTGAGCTCCCGTGACGCTAGCAAATATAATGAAACAGTCCCATAGTTGTATTTTAATGCTCTCTGTTAGTCTTTATTTATAGATTTCCCCTATTCTCATTCCCAATGCCTTTCTGCGAGTTTTTTTTAATAAATCAGAAATTGGTCCATGTCAAAAGTTATTGCGTTTAAAAAACGTACGGACTTTAAACGTCTGGGAAACATACATACCTAACTGGGCATCTGCTGATTTTTAAAACTTGAAACCACGGGAATTTTCTATCTTGTATTCACTAACCGCAATACGGTTAAGAATGAAAAAAATGACCCCCTTTCCAGTCCATTACGGACTATGGGGCAAGTGATGTAGCGTTCACAAGTTTTTAGCCACCACTAACGAGCAGGGGAATGTGTGGCCAGCACAATGCCCCAGGGGCCTTGCCAGTACCTGGGCTCGAACCCGCGACTCGGAATCTGTCTCGGTTAAGAATACTTCTGTAAATAGCTGAACTTTTTGAACGTAACGAGATATACCAACTCGCCATTACGTATGAGACGTTATTGAGCTGAACTCTAAGCTGAATTTTTAGAATGATCTTTTGTGTTTTGGCGTAATTGTAATCAACATGATTTTTTTTTAAATTGTGCTCTAAATGAAACTTATCTTAATTATTTAATTTTCAGCCAGCGATTGGTAATCTATGCTATAGGCGAGGTTTTTCTCTAGTACTTACTATTGGGGGAAAAAAATGTAAAGCTTTTTAAAAAAAAATTAAAGAGATGAATTTTTTTCCCTTTCTTAATTCAAATTACTTGTTATATGTTATCGTTAGCAGGGCTGTCTTGAGACTTTTGTAAGGCACCCTGCCACTTCTACCTGCTGCATTCAAAGTGGGTGGCTTACCAAGTTTGCCACATTATAACTTCCGGCCTCTTAAATATCCGAGTCCCCTGAGCATTCAAGAGGGCTGCATTGCGCATGTACACGTCTGGTCGTTGAGATTATGTTTCGCAAGAAAATTATATGAGCTGACTTAATCTTTATGTAGCTGGTATTGTTATAGAATCCCATCTCTAAGGATGGTATAAACCAGGGACCTTTTAAAAAAAATTAATTTTAACATGTACGTGGTATTGATAACATGATACTCTCTTGTCTCATCGTGCGCATTCGGGGGAAGGGGGGAGGGCATGAGTTACCGCAATGGGTGGGAGGACTACCACTAGTGACGCCCCTGAATCTGATATGCGGGAGTGGGGAGATGTTCTTTCAGCTTTCTCGTATTCTTGCTGTCATCGTACACAAGCTCGACAGATGTTAGATTGTTTTGTTTACTAATGGCTTTAAAAGCAAACTGAAAAGGTAATGAAATGACTGAAAAGGTAATGAAGTGACTGAAAAGGTAATGAAATGACTGAAAAGGTAATGAAATGACTGAAAAGGTAATGAAATGACTGAAAAGGTAATGAAATGACTGAAAAGGTAATGAAATGACTGAAAAGGTAATGAAATGAAGACATGAGACGACGTCATGTCCAGGGATTAGTGTCACGATTCCAGCAATTAGAGAGTGGAGCATTTGAAACCAGTGATGAATTTTTGTTAGATACAAAATGCGTTTGGGGCACGATGCTGTTAGCACTGTTTGCTTTTCACGCGGATGTTATTCGGCAAGACGACCGAAATTACGGATTCCAATGTTTTAACCTGCTATATATATATATATATATATATATATATATATATATAATATATATATATATATATATATATATATATATATATATATTTATATATATATAAAGTCACAATTTGGTCTACACCAGTCTTTGTACTTCATAGATGAAACCTGAATGTATTTTGGGCCGTCCACTTTATACCCATTAAATTTAATCTCCGTATGCATTACTTTTTTGAAGCAATTTCGGAAGCCCATTCATAAATAACGTCATGTGTTCCATTGCATCAACAGAAGGTTACGGCCCTCAATTTTTGAAACAGAATGGTCGCTCTGATTTAAAATACCCCTACGTCATTATTGTTGGTCATGTCGATGTTTAAAATGTTTATTTTTAAATCCTTTATATTAACTCGTGGTGTCTGCGGCGGACCTTGCTTGCTTGCTTGCTTGTCGCCAAAACTTTTGATCGATTTTTAACCCACTTGCTCGCAAGATAGCGAGCTGAAATTTTGCAGGCAGTTTCGTACCGATGATAAAAACAATGTATCAAAATTTCAGATCGATCGCATGTACCGTAATTAAATTATTGATTTTTTAGATTATTTTATTTATTCCTATGTATCATGCTATTTTTTTAGATAGAGCGTCGCGGTGCGTATTATATTGAACAACCTTTCTGTCGCGCAACAAGGTGCGTATTTTATTGACAGCTCTTTTTATAAACATATTTCTGATCGGTGCGCAATATATTAAACATGTTTTACGACTCAACTGCAATTTTGTATTTCTGGATGGTCTTGCGCAGCGTATTATAATGAACATTCTTTTAGTTACTTCTCGTACATAAAGGATTTATAGTAAAAAACTTGGTTTTTTACGGGTTTTTCTTATTTAAATTTAAAACACACTTTTTGGGTTTTTTAAAAATCTTTTTTTTCCTGCTGTCTTAACTGATGTTGTGACCAGTTTTGAGTCATTGTGGGGTTTTTTTTCCCCGCATTCTTCTCACGACGATGTATAAATCAACATTTTTTAAAAAATGTTTAATTTATAAGTAGAGGTTTGATGTCAATGGGTTCCCTCGGATGCACTTCAATACTCCACAACTAAAACGCTATTCGTAACTTTTGTTTTCGGAGCACGCTTCCTCCCCACCCCCATCCCCCACCTCACCCCGTAAAGAATGTCCGACAGTCTTGACACTGTCATGTCGTCGGTACAGGAGTCACTTGTATGACTGCTCCCCACCCCGCACCCCGAACACCCACGCATTATCACTGTTGTCAAAACCAGTTTTCCTAGGAGTCAAATTGCGAGAGAGGACGTGGCAGTGCTGCAACATGTAGTTGTTAGTTTCCAAAGACATGTATATGCCGTGTGCTGCCAACGATGTTTTCACACGCGACGATCATCTCGTGTTTCCTTGATGAGTTACCCGCCGGTCTCCGCGCTATTTTGCGCTTCTTTTACTTCTCGTGGTATCACGATCTGAATTCCAGCAGTTTCCGTGAATTTATGAGCCCGGTTTTTTTTTCTCTTCTTCTTCATTAAGACACTGTGTGGCATTCGTCTCAACTTTCAGTTTAAACAAATAATTTTAGAAATAATTTTTTGTGTGTGGTTATGTCAGGCTAGAAGGATTATTACTTGACCGTCTTCACTGGTATGTGATCTCTGTGATACATATTATCTTACAACTGCAAATGGGTATCATTAAAATATTATGCAGTAAAAAATGCATGTTCTCTTTTTCTTAAAAGTTTAATAACAATGATCCTCAAACTGGAGAGAGATTGGAATCAAAATCTGTTTTCATTTCTTTTCGTTACTTTTTTTTTCAAATTCTTAGGACTCATTTTTAAAAAAACTTTTTGTTCTGTTAAAACGGAAGGAAAAAATATATACTTTGATTGCTTCTAAGGAAAACAAATATTTCTTTAAAAAAAAGGTAACTACATGTACTGCATTGGTTTGAAAAGAAAAAAAAACGGTGATCTTTATTTTTTCTGTGCAGAAAAATGTTCGCATTTTCTTAAAGCTGCTCATCATTTCTTTAAAACGTTTAAATTACACACATTTATTTGGTTTTATAGTGAGTCAATTCTGTATGGTGGAGGCCCAAGTCTATTTTTGGACTGTTTCTTTAGAACCCTAGATTCATCCAGCATTGTTTGCTTCATGTAACATTGGACCACTGGAGGGAACTCCCTGGTTTCGGGGTCCACGTGACGGCCCGGTTTTTATCAGGGGACTAAAATGGATGCTGAACATCTTTTGGCAGCTGTAGCTGAATTTCCCCATTAAACTTATAGTTGTTTTAAAAGAGACCAATATATCATTATGTAATAATACCGAATGAGAAACATCTGAATGATGTCATCGCCTGACGGATTCCTCTATTGATCACGTGACTGTATCAGATGACTTTAATGTTGCGCAGGGTTGCCAAGGCGTCGTGTAGAATAGTAAGTACTAAGGGAAGGGACCGGTGGCCATTTGTTCATTTAATGAGGGTTTGATATAAAACACTCTAATTATTAATATTTTATCTCGATGGCCCACGATCTATGTCTTCTATGATGACGTGTTGAAGGGCTTCGTGATGTTTCTACGGTATCCAAAATGATTCTTTACTGGTTGCATGCGCTAGTCAGCAAGACATTTGTTACTCTTAATGCCTTCAAGAAATTTTTTAAAATATTTTTTTTTACTAGTGCGATTTATAAGAACGTCTCCAAAAGATTGCTTTAAATATGTTTTGTAGACTTATGTTTGTTAAAGTATTCAGTTGTTTTTTATTTTAATATGTGGGGTATTTTATCTATTACTTAAACTTATTACATTTTAAAATACGTTGTTGTGAGAGAGAGAGAGAGAGAGAGAGAGTGAGAGAGTGAGAGAGTGAGAGAGTGAGAGAGAGAGAGAGAGAGAGAGAGAGAGAGAGAGAGAGAGAGAGAGAGAGAGAGAGAGAGAGAGAGAATGGCTGAGGGGCCGGGACCTGACATGTGCCATGCATTCTAACCAAGTCACAGTTTAAATAGTCGTTTAAATTCATCAAAAAACTGTTAAAAACAACCCTATTAAATAAGTCTACACTCCAACTCCAACTGCCGTAATTTGATGCTCGTGTCATCCATGTGAAACACTACAATGACTTCACAGGCAGTCATCCATGTGAAACACTACAATGACTTCACAGGCAGGTCTGTATCTCCGGATACATTCATCAACAGCCACACGTGTGGGTTTACCCGCTTAGGGCCATAAAAACCTATGGCAGTGCATGCTACAGTAAAGGATAGGCGTCATTTGATGTCGCTGGAATGTTTGGACATTTCTACGACATATATGTGTCAAGCTGGCGCTCAATTTATATTTACATCTGTAGTGCATGTACATTTAAGAGAATGTTGGAGTTTTGTGGCATAATTGTTTGTTGTTGTTTTTTGTTGTGTTAATTCATGTCCCGGGGCCTAGTTGACGTCACGTTTAATCATCTATCTCAGCTTTTATATTCCCAGAATATATACCAGGGACGGATCAAGATTGCACGGGGCTCCTGGCTGCAAATCCACCTGGGACCCGGTCCAGCCACCTTTATTATACAATATTTGGGGCCCTTAAATCATTGGGGGCCCCTGGCTTTAGCACAATCAGCACCCCACTTAACCCGCCATAGATCTATACGAACTAACTTCATATAAAGTTTTATTACTAAGTAAACTTTATTGGTCCAGTGATAACTTACTGACACTCTGCCCAGTGTCGTAACGTGGGTGGAGCTTTGGGATCGTTTGCTCCGGGAGCAAAACTTCCTTTGGGGGGCCAAATTGCGAATTGTTATGATGATCAGGAGGATCTGTCATCTGTCCATGAGACAAAAGTTAGAGGCGAATCATGTTCACCTTTCCCCCTGGAACTGGCAACCCTCGCTACGCCACTGCCTAAACCTAATTAATTGAATTTTAACGTTTCGCGTTATGAGGTTTTAACTTCAAAAGCAATTTTTGGGATCAGATATATTCGTTGGTTTTTTTAAAATTAAATTATATTTGTGACGGTTGTTTACAACTTCCTCAGTTTAAAAAAAAATTATGAACCATTTCTTTCGTAAGCCTTATTCGTTAAATATTGATGTGACCAATTTAAGACAAAAATAACTAGTATTCGAACATATAAAATATATGCTATTTTCTCACCATGGGCGTCACCCCTAGATTTATTTTTTTAATAGCTGCTAAAGCTGGTTAGATCGCTCTCAGTTAAATCCAAGAGACAGGAAGTGGCAGACCGACGTCTGCGAGTTAATCTGATATTTTGTTAATTAGCGTTCTTAGCGTGTGATGTGATCGTTATAAATAGCTTTTTTAATAGTGGCAGGTTAACCTAAAATATCGTCCGGCCCTTGTTGTGTTATTCCAGACTTTCACTAATTAACCGACGGGCTGTGTTCCATTTCCTTATATTGTCGAGTGTTTAATAATTTTGTTTTTACTACATGTATACAGTCCCCCCCACCCTTTTCCCTCTTTTTAATCCCAAGTTGTTTTTGTTTTGTTTTTGTTTAGATAGGGACGCTTGTGGTTGAGATAAATTAAATACGTTGCTCAGTAACTTTCGTGTCTATGTAACCAGCAGAGATTTTTTATACAGGCCTTTAAAAAAATTAACAGTTATTATATTGAAACAAAACCGCACCCCTCACCCCCCCCCAAAGGATTTTTTTAAAAATGGACTTTGCTTGTTAAAAGGTTATTGTAAAAACAACCCGTAAAAACCAAGTTTTTGAATATAAATCCCTTATTTATGAGACAGACCGCGCGACAGACCCCTGTGACATCGAGGGCTGGAGTGAACCTCCAGTGACCCGTGGAGGTCATCTATAGCAGTGCTTCTCAAAGTGGTGGTCCGCGGACCGGTGCCGGTCCGTGTGCCATCCGATGCCAGTCAGCAGAAGTTACCAAGAAAGGACATTTCGCTACCCCGTCAGTAAAGGGAAAATAGTTCACCGGTCCCTGGTGCAATTAAAAAATTATTGCCGGTCCGCCACACTAAAAAGTTTGAGAAGCACTGATCTATAGCAGACGGCTACACATGCTACAAAGAGATACATAGAAATAAACTAAAAATTCATTTAATTACGGTAAATTCGATCGATCTGAAAATATGAAACAATGCATTGTTAGGGGACACAAGTCTATGTGCAAAATTTCAGCTCGATAGGATCACGGGAAACGGGTCATTTTTTTACTTTTGTTTTTCCACAGGTTTGACCCCGACAAGACGGTGAAGTTAATATAAAGGATTTAATTAAACAACCCGTAAAAACAAAGTTTTTGATTATAAATCCCATATATATGAGACAGAACTAAACGGATTGATTATGTTCTATATAATACGCACCGCGCGACAAACATTTAGAGACTGAACGTGACTGAACTCCCTTTGCTGTAAAACACGGGAATGTGGTCATCGATGGCTGGGGTGAAATACAGTGAACCGTGGAGGTCAACTATAGCAGACGGCTTCATAGAGATACAAAAGATAAACTAAAAATTCATTATTTAATTACGGTACTTTCGATCAATCTGAAATTTTGATACAATGCATTGTAATGTGACACAAGTCTATGTGCGAAATTTCAGCTCGATAGGATCACGGTCAATGCTCCCTTTAAGCTCCGTGGCTGCGCGGTCGCGCATATATTTGCCGACACCGCGCAACAGTTAAGAATTACCACACAGCAAATTTTGTTAATTATTATTGCACAAAATATGGAGGCTGCGCAACTTTGCACACGCGTCTTTTTACTTTGCACACGGACCAACGAGCCTTAGAGGGAACATTGATCGCGGTAAGTGGTGTTTTTTTTTACTTTTGTTTTTTTCCGCGGGCGGGACCACGAAAGACAGAAAGAGAGACAGAGAGAACGACAAGGGGGTGAAGTTAATATAAGGGATTTAAAAATACTGATGCATTTAACTGTGTTTCCAAGATTTAACAAACAACATTATTGATTTATAATTTTTTTTTAAATGAATTGAAATTTCTTACTAATAATAAATAATAATATTAATAATTATAATGAAAATTTCAATAATAATAATAATTTCTATTGCGTTGATAACCATTCATTTCTTCAAATTTCCTTTAACCTTGAAAAGAAAGAAATAGGAATACTCAATACCGTTAAAAGCGAAAACTAGCGATAACTAGCGTGCCTTGTTCTCTGTATTCTCAACCCCTGAGTGAAAGTGGAGGTTTTGTAGGTATCCTATTTAAGGCTCATAAACTAACGCTAGATATGTTTGAAATAGAATGAACAAGCGCACAAACGCAAGCTAGCATACGTACACCCAATAGTTATTGTGCAAACCCGCGCACGTTTACATATAAACACGCCAGTTAAAACACATGCACGCCCTTTAACTGATGAATGATGATTAAATTTCAAGACAGGAAGTTAAAGAAATTAATGTTTTCTGTCATGTTTATACCGCTAACCTCAACAACAAACTAACGCCAACTTTCCTTTCTTGAGGGGGGAAAAATGTGTATTGTCTACCACCCATGCAGTCCGTTTGTTTACTTCTTGACTGGCGGACTTCTAGACGCCTACCCCAGCATTTTCCTTAAAGCATTTTCGTTACACTGAGCGTACGGGTATGCATACATACTCAAATACTCCTATATATATATATATATATATATATATAATATATATATATATATATATATATATATATATATATATATATTATATATTATATTATATATACGAGCAACAAAGCCCGTCCAAGGACGTTCCGCATCCGTTCGGTGGCATGTTTTACTCACCTCCAACAGCCGCCTCGACCGGCATACATGTGCATCACGTCAAAAATACTATTCATTATAGTTAAAATAAATAACTGGTAAAAACAGAGATTTTGACTATAAATCCCAACGCGCATAACTCAAGATAAAGTCTTGGAAGAAATACTGCACCAAAAATAACTCATTTTGAACGTCCCCGAAACTTGTTCAATATGATTATATGATTGGCTGTAGGAGCCATATGTTTTTGAGGGACTAATCGCTATCGATGACCGCTTAGAAGATAGCCTTTTATTGTATAGGATATATATATATATATATATATATTATATATATATATATATATTATATATATATATATATATATATATATATATATATATATATATATGAATATATATATATAATATATATATATTAGGGCTGTTATCGATTAATTTAAATTTAATCTTTAACTCTTGAAAAAGTATCGATTAATTAATCGATAATTTCGATTAAAGCCAAAAATAGAAATTTATGACGTCATTAAACTGATCATTTCTCACGGACATTGAAATTTAAGAATATTTTGAACTAAATTTTATGACAATGTGTTGATACTTGATCGGATGTTTGTGCTGAAGGTGGTACGTCAGCGATGTATTTGATCCTTTGGAAGAGAATTGTTTATGGCAGTGAGCCAGAAGCGGCCTTTGGGGGTGGCAGTTGGGTCAATTGCCCCAGGCCCCGCACTTAGGGGGGCCCCGCGTTTCAGACTTGAGAATATTTCGTCCAAGTTATATTCACCGTAAAAAACAAGCACAAAATACACTAAACATGGTCTAATCCAAGATATATGAGAATGTCATCCTTTCTTGTCGAAGTACACTGCATGTAGTCACGTACACAATGCACTTGCGATTAGAAGCATGCATTTGAAATATTGCCTTGTACAATAAATTGCATTTTAACGTAAGTCGTTACGGTATTTTTCTAAAAGAAACCATTGTTCATAAAACGCGAACATAAATGTATTTTAGTAACAAAAGAGCCGGCAGATATTGCACTACTGAGTTTGCGCAAGAATTGATCTAATCAAGATGTTATGACCTTTTGGGCATATTGGTAGTTCGCGATCGTTACCAGTACTCTGACCCCGCGGGGTCATTGTTGGACCAGGCCTCGCGCGTACCTAACGCCGCCTCTGCAGTGAACACAGTAAACTTTTTCACCATATTCGACTTTGCCATCCGCAGTTAGCTTAAAAAAAAATTTTTGCTCAACTTTCTAGTTATATGTTTAAATTTAGCCGCGCTGATGCTGTCAGCCATTTCTTAGTTGACGTCTGCCGGTCCACATAAAGTAATAAAATAAATTATAATATTACGCGGGAGAAGTTTGCACGTAAAAAAATATATAAATGAATATTAATTATTAATAATTAATTATTTATTAATAAAAAAATAAAATTTAAAATATTATAAATATTTTCTTAAATTTTAATCGAATTTTTATCGATTAAAATAATTTTAATCGATAAAAAAATTTAACGATTAATCGAGAAATTAATCGTTATATTATATATATATAATATATATATATATATATATATATTAGGGCTGCGGAAATTAACGATTTATTTCTCGATTAATCGTTAAAAATTTAATCGATTAAAATTAATTTGATCGATTAAAATTCGATTGGGTCTAAATATGCACCAAATAAAGGTTAACTCAGGAGCTCCACAAGGACCTGTGCTAGGTCCCTTACTCTTTTTAATTTATATAAATGATTTACCCAACATCATCTCAAAAGGAACAAAAGGTAGGTTATTTGCCGATGACTGTATAATCTATAGAACAATTAAATCAGAACAAGATAGCAAAATTTTACAAAAAGACTTAGAGGAATTGATAAAATGGGAAACTAACTGGAGTATGTCTTTCCACCCAGAAAAGTGTCAACTGTTAAGAGTAACAAAGAAAAAGAAACAAATAAATTCAAAATATTACATTCATGGAAAAGAACTGACCCAAACTAAAGATGCAAAATACTTAGGAGTCTTAATAAATGAGAAACTATCATGGAATCCCCATGTCAATGAAGTTATTAAAAAATCAAACAAAACCTTAGGCTTTATAAAAAGAAACTTTAACAAATGTAATAGAGATATAAAACTAAAATGCTACCTCACTTTGGTGAGACCTGTACTAGAATATGCATCTTCTGTATGGGACCCATCCACCAAAGAAAACATTGATAAACTAGAACAAATTCAAAAAAGAGCTGCCAGATTCATTACTGGAGAATATTCGAAACTGACAAGATAACACCATTAGTTAAATCATTAAACCTTGAAACACTAGAGGATAGAAGAACCAAGAGCAAAGTAGTAATCATACATAAAGCAATTAATTCTAATTTAGAAATACAACACAAAGATAACTTAATACAACCCTCAGATAGACATAAGGATAAAAACACCTTTCTTATTCCGAATGCAAGAACAAACACATACAAGTTTTCCTTCTTCCCGTCCGGAATTCGGGCGTGGAATGGGTTGCCTGAAGAATCCAGGAAAACCAACACTTTATCAACATTTAAATCTCTAATAAAAATGCAGGACTAAACACAAACCATAGATAAGCGTAGGACGCAATAATCTTCTGTATAGAAGGAGCGTCTGTAAACAGATAAGATAAGATAAGATAAGATAGGATAAGATAAGATAAGATAAGATAAGAAATTTAAGAAAATATTTCTATTTATTTTTTCCTATTTATTAATAATCTATTATTTTTTTTATTACTTACATACTTTTCCCTCGTATTATTATTTATTTAGACGTGCATATGTAAACAAAAAGGTTTTTCTTCCTTAGTTCTTGCGTAGCAGAACGAATTTGCTGTGTTACGTCACAAAATTTGGGAGCCATGGAATTACCGCGACTTAAACGATTTCGTGAAATAATGAATCACGACTTAACGGGATTTATATATGCATCATATAAAAATATAATTAATCGAAATTAATCGATTAAATTTTCCCCCGATTAATTGAACAAAAAATAATTAGTTCCAGCCCTAATATATACTAATGATTTCGAAGGATGAGTTACCCCAAAGCGTTTCGGGGTTTATTTGAACGTTACAAACATGTCGTGAGAGTGTGTAATACATATTCGCTCTATCTTGAGCTCTACTGTGACGGCCTGTTGTCAGGTCACATCACTGTGTTATTCTTCTCCACTTCACCCTCTCCCACATTACCCTTCAGGGCCGTCTTAGGGGCCCCATGAGAATATGTTTATTTAAATATTTAATGTATATTTATTTTTTATTCCTGTGGAGGGGGGCACTCTTTCTTTGCCCGGGGGCCCAACACTATTTCTTTGCCCGGGGGCCCAACAGAGGCGTAACTGGGTTTTTGACGCTCTTGGCTAATTTATTTTTGGCGCCTTTTATTTAAATAAAAATTTTAAAATTAGAGATTAGCGGCGCCCTTTTGAACTGGCGCAGGCCGGCGCCCTTGGCAACTGCCCCAATGCCAAGCCGTTGTTACGCCACTGGGGCCAAAAATGGTGTAAAGACGGCTCTGTTACCCTTTACTGCGGAGTTTAAAAATCGTTATTTTTTTTACGACGGCCATTTACCGTCCTGTAGGACAGGGGTGGGTTATTGTTTTGACTCGGGTGGGGAGGGCGGGTCTCCTTGTGTAAGCGAATTTTAACGAAGGACCGAACCGTTTAAAATTATTGTATTCTTACATTAACATTACATTTCATTTCCACGACAAGCCACTTTTCTTAACACAATCTACTGTGCTTAAACAAGCCAAGACCAGTTGTTTTACTTTTCAATAATTCAAGACCTAGTAATTCCTCGGTGACGACAAAATGTTCATTAATTATATGGATGAAAATGTTTAACTGCGCAGGGTCTTCATTATCTGTGCTTTCATCTAGTACCAATGAAAACCGAATTCTTTGCTCGTGGTCTTCGACTGAATCAATGCGGTGCGCAATAGTCCTGGAGATTCTGGACAATGAAACGCTATCAAATTAGCTTCTCACATCAGGTCACAATACACTTGCACGATCTACCATACACTGCTAAACAAACTTGCATCCTAAAAAGGCCCTGCGTTTGGCCAAGTTTAAGGCTAATACAAAACTGGCCCATGTAGCACTATTCTAAAGTGTTGGTTGCTTTATAAATGACCTTCAACTTTGTGGCACAATATGCAGCTTTCTTCTTGCGTTCATGGTCAGAACGTTTTACGCCAAAATATTTATGTTTTGTTTCGTGGTGTCATTTCAGAGCAGACTGCGTTCCTTAAATAAGGAATTCGTTTCATGACACAGTAAACACTGTTGTTTTTTCTTCTTTTTTTTTGCCTTTATTACCAAACAAATATAACACACGGGATTCATCAAATATTTTACGCAATTTCGAAGGGTTCATAGACCCACTTAATTGGGGGATTTTTAAAATTTTTATTTTACTTTTGCGATGACAAGATTAAAAAAGAAGTGACAAACCGGCCATGTGCATTTTTACACTGCTTGCTCACGCAAATGACATAGCCACTTTAATGGAAAACACGGAACAAATTTTCGGTCTGGGGCATGGAGCAAATCTTAGTTCAAGGTGCGTTTTCTTAATGTTTTGATGAGTTACTCAAAAACCTCTGTGGCGAGCCGCATGTTGCCCGTGGGCCGCACTTTGCCCATCCAAGCTATTGGTAAGAACCAGAGACATGTTAGTGTAATTACTAAGGTATCTGTTTCTGCTTTGAGATTTTTTCTTGAAAAATAATTCAAATTTATCTTTTTATGAATATTGAATTTTTATTTTATTTATTGTGTGTGTGTGTTGTTTTTCTCTTGGGTTTGACATACATGGCTTGCAGGACATTTCAACTTTATACATAACAAAAATTATATATATAAACTTTATGTTTCTATTCCAAAGAGTCTAAAACGGTAAAATAATTGATATTTCGGATTATAATCATACTTGTTGCAATATGTTAGACTTTGGAGAATATGTTGGAGTGTTACCCTAGGTCAGTGATGACGAACCTATGACAAAAGTGCCATAGTCGGCACCAAGAGCCTCATAAGCCGGCACGCGACTAAAATATTACTTCCTTTATCAAACCATCTAAGCCGAACCCCACAATTTGGGGTTTCATTGGAGTGTTGGCACTTTGTTATAAGTAAGTGGGTTTTAAATTCAATATTGGGCACACAGCCCCAAAAAGGTTTGCCATCACTGCTCTTGCTAAAGTATGTTACCCTATTAGTATAGAACAGTGCTTCTCAAACTTTTTAGTAGGGCGAACCGGCAGGAATTTTTCCATTGCTCCAGTGACCGGTGCACTACTTTCCCTGTACTGCGTGGAAGCGATGTAATTTATTTTATTTTATTTATTGCATTTGATTTGCTTACTGCCGAAAAATTGACATATTCTTTATGGTTAGTATTAATGGTTACAAATGGAGGATTATAATTGGATTTTACCGTCCTTTCTTGATAACGTTTGCGGAACGGTGGCGGATGACCTACGGACCGGCACCGGTCTGCGGACCACCACTTTGAGTAGCACGGGTATCTACCTTATGTATATATATATATATATAATATATATATATATATA
The DNA here is from genome assembly GCA_944989445.1 of Ampullaceana balthica. Classification (NCBI taxonomy): domain Eukaryota; kingdom Metazoa; phylum Mollusca; class Gastropoda; family Lymnaeidae; genus Ampullaceana; species Ampullaceana balthica. Next base: position 28,482 of record CALYLW010000523.1, on the reverse strand, counting down.
TATATATATATATATATAATATAATATATATATAATTCACCAAAGTGAGCATGTGCAAACAAGCATGAGCAATGACCCTCGCTGGGGTCGACCAATCAGTTTATGGTTGGCATGTCTCGAGACCAACAATGGTTCTTGCGTTCACAAGCGTTGTTCCTTCACAGAATTACATGTAATTCGTAATGTTATGGTTATCACGTCCACCTTACACGCAGAAGGTCCTGGGTTCAAGACCCAAGCGAAAACTTTAATTGTTAATCTTTAAAAATGTGTGTTTGTGCCCGTTCTTTCCCCCTTTTTTGCTAACATGGCTGACCCTCGTTAGGGTCGGCCAATCACAGTTTATGGTTGGCAAGCTAGGGTGGTGGGCAGGTAGATAACCGCAGTGCGAATGTCTTGAGACCAACAATGCGTTGGTGGTTCCCCTCTACCGACCTTCACTCGCGTTGTGTTGATTTCTACGTGCTGTAGTTTGTGTCCGTTCTTTCCCCCCTTTCTTTGCACTATCCATGAGCAAGTCTGCAGCGTGTGCTATGCTACGCCGCGGGGCGTATCTAGTAGAATATGTTACCTCAGTAGAGTAGATCAGTTACACTGCAAAATACGTTACCCATGGTAGAATACGTTATCCTCTGTGGAATATGTTACCCTAGGGCGAAAAATCTTATTCCTAGTCGAATAAGTTACTCGCTGTTATTCTCGGTAGAATCAGTTAATTTCGGTAAAATAAGATACATGTGGTGGAGAATGCTAAAAACAAAAATTTAAGTATTCTTGCAGCAAGTCAGCCTGGCCTTTCCTTTAAGCTATGGTGAAAATAGTTTTCCTTTGAGAATCGACTATGCTGTGACTATGACCACCAACAAAAGCTAACGACAAAAACTGAATTCGTTTGGTGCTTACGACCTATCTCTGATATACACTTACGGACATCTTTAAGTCTCACCTTCAAAAACAAAAGGCGCTGAAAAAGCCTTAGGCTCTGCCTTACAAAGCAACAAAAGATAGAATAGAGACCATACTTTAAAATAAACGGTCTCCAGGAAAGTTTTCGCCAAAAAATTTAAACATCGCAGTCAGACGTGTCGTTATCAATATGTTACATCAGAAAATGCTTCCCTTGCGGGGATTACTACAGGTATATTGTTACAGAGCAGGGGTCGGGAAACTTTTTGTCTGAGAGAGCCATAAACACCACATATTTTGAAAAGCGATTCTGTGAGAGCCATACATTATGTTTAAAACTTAAAATTCAAGTTAATGTGTGCATTATCTGTAATTTCAACACTAACAGTACACTAATTATGTCTCTGAATTCTTTTTAATATCATTGTACTACTGGTTTTTTTTAAATATGCAATGAATATGTAGATCAAAGGAGTCTGAATTAACGGTTTTTTTTTAATCGAACATTTGTCTGAGAGCCAGATGCAGCCATCAATAGAGCCACATCTGGCTCGCGAGCCATGGTTTCCCGAACCCTGTTACAGAGGAGAGTGTCTTTTTAAATCCCTTATATTAACTTCGCGGCCGTCTCTGTCTGTCGTCATCTCATCATCTCTCTCATCATCTCATGGGCTGGGCGGGCGGAAAAAGAAAAGTCAAAAATGACCCACTTCCAGTGATCCGATCGAGCTGAAATTTGGCACACGGACCCGACTCACCTAACAATGCATCGTACCAAATTTCAGATCGATCGATCGTACCGTAATTAAATTAATGCATTTTTAGTTTTTCCTTATATGAGGTATGTAATTCAAATTCACGGTTTGTTATTGTTTTTTTTCTCCCACTTCCACGTGAGTTTGAGTTGACGCCGACCGTCGTGCCGACACCCCCTCACGTCCCACCCCCAATTTATTAAAGACAAGGGACATCACTCGGTGTCAGTCTGTCAATGTTTGTAGCGTTTGAAAATAATTAATACTGTTAGTTATGTCTCATATATAAGGGATTTATAGTCAAAAACTTTGTTTTTACGGGTTTGTTTTATTAAATCCCTTATATTAACTTCGCAGCCGTCTCATCATCTCATCATCTCATGGGCTGGGCGGGCGGAAAAAGAAAAGTCGAAAATGACCCACTTTCAGTGATTCGATCGAGCTGAAATTTGGCACACTGACCCGTCTGACCTAACAATGCATCGTATCAAAATTTCAGATCGATCGAACGTACCGTTATTAAATTAATGCCTTTTTAGTTTATCCTTATATGAGGTATGTAATTCAAATTCACTGTTTGTTATTGTTTTTTTCCCACGTGAAAGTTTGAGCTGACGCATTGAGGCGACCCAACGAAGCGATGGGGGACTTTTGTTTACATTTTACGTGTCACGCTGAGCTCGGTCAAGCGAATCGGTGACCAGACTTTTCCCCTCTCCCCCTCCCACCCACCCCCCCCCCTAGGGTTATGAAGCAAACTTGAGTTAAGACAGATTCAGTCTGTAAATGTTTGAAAATAATCAATACTGTTAGTTATGTCTCATATATAAGGGATTTATAGTCAAAAACTTTGTTTTTACGGGTTTGTTTTATTACGGGTTTGTTTCATTAAATCCCTTATATTAACTTCACCGGCGTCTCTCTCTCTCTCTCTCTCTCTCTCTCTCTCTGTCTGTCTGTCGTCATCTCATCATCTCATGGGCGGGCCGGCGGAAAAACAAAAGTCAAAAATGACCCCCTTCCCGTTATCCGATCGAGCTGAAATTTGGCACACAGACCCATCTAACCTAACAATGCATCGTATCAAAATTTCAGATCGATCGAACGTACCGTAATTAAATTAATGCATTTTTAGTTTATCCTTATATGAGGTATGTAATTCAAATTCACGGTTTGTTATTGTTTTTTTCCACGTGAGTTTGAGTTGACGCTTAGACGTCGACCGTCGTGCCGACACCCCATCACGACCCATCCCCCGTTAAAAGACAGGGGACATCACTCGGTGTCAGTCCGTAAATATTTGTGGCGTTGAAACATAATCAATACTTTTAATTATGACTAAAATATAAGGGATTTATAGTAGAAAACTTTGTTTTTACGGGTTTGTTTTATTAACATAATAATAAAATCGTGTAATAAGAAAGAAATTTACAATTGGTTATTGTGCGCGTTATTTTATAGTGTGTCTAGTCTATATTGTATATATATATGTATATATATATATATATATATATATATATATATATATATATATATATATATATATATATATATATATACACACACACACACACTCCCACCAACCCCCACTTACAATGTAAACACCCTGAATACAAAACGGGAATAATCAAGATAATAATTCATTGTGTAGATTCCGAGAGTCTGAAGCACTGTTGTAAATGGCACAGCGCAGTTTCAATTAAATCGCTCTCATGTGCTGTTTAAATTTTCTAGAAAAATATTTTGTCAAAACATTCAATAGATGGGTGACACAAGTCATTTTAGCGTGTCTGTGTGTGTTGGGGGAGGGGGCACGAAATGTTATCAATAATGATTTGACTTTAGGGGGCGCTCTCCAGTGCGGAACCACGGAGGTCTGATATTCGTGTTTGACTCTTCGAACCGCTCCCCCCCCCCAAATGTCCATGCGGTATCATACAAAACCGCCCCCCCCCCTTTTTTTTTCTTTAGCTCGTGCGGTCGGCCATATCTCACTGGGGCACTGTCAATATTGGTACAGCGCATTCACTCTCCATTAACGCGGATGAATACATAGATCATATCATGGCTCTCGTTACAAGTCTGTTTGACAAGCTGTCTGCGAGTATTATTAATACGCTGTGTTACTTTGTGCAATAGCTTGTTGAAAACCACACTATGGTGCGGATTTATCACGTGGGAAGATCTCGTGGAGGGGGTTTGGGGGGGGGGATTTTGGACGTCGTAAAAATGTGGACCTTATGTCAACATGCGGTGGTCCTGTGTAAGTGATAGGTACACGTAATGTAACAAGTTATTTTTCATCTTTATAGTTTCCAAAGTCTTTGACTGACGTACCCCTGAGCTAAAGGGGTCATCTGCGCATGTACGTATATTTCCCAGCGCACACTGTCGAGACGATTAGCTGCTTTAAAGCCTTTCACTCTTTACTCGGGATTCTGTAGAACTGTAATAACTGTGGGTTTTTTGGTGGTACTTTAATGGAACACAAAAGTTGTATTTTTTAAATTATTTATATACTACTACGTGTGGAGACTTTCTGTGAAAATAAAGGACCAGAATATGAAGCGATAATTTTTTGCAAAAAATATTCAAATGGCAAAATGGGCTTTCGTATCCATCTCCCGGCACCCTGTACATCTACCATATGCCATCTCTCGTCACCTTGTCCAGCTACCCGACTACCGTCTCTAGTCGTCTTTTTCATATCCCGTCTGTCATCACCATGTCTTTCATCACCATGTCTTTCATCACCATGTCTTTCATCACCATGTCTTTCATCACCATGTCTTTCATCACCATGTCTTTCGGTACCACGTGCAGTCCATCTATCGACATTTATCAACATAAAATCCATTTATTACCTATTATTTATAATAAGCAAAGTTACAAGACTTTTTTTTCAACATATAACGAGAAACCATACTCATTGTATTTTATGGGCGCCTCGCTCTCTTTTTGGTAATATAACTGTACTGTAGTCATTGGAGAAAATTTGTGGAAATGCATTTTCTCCCTATTTTATTGCATTAAAAGAACGTTATATTTTTGACCCCGGGGGAAAAAGTACCTCCCTAGATATAGGTCTACCAGACTGAGATCAAAAGTACATCCCTAGATATAGGTCTACCAGACTGAGATCAAAAGTACCTCCCTATATATATAGGTCTACCAGACTGAGATCAAAAGTACATTCCTAGATATAGGTCTACCAGGCTGAGATCAAAAGTACCTCCCTATATATATAGGTCTACCAGGCTGAGATCAAAAGTACATCCTTATAGATATAGGTCTACCAGGCTGAGATCAAAAGTTAGTTAGTTAGTTATTTCCTCTCGGGCCGAAGACGGCACATAGGGCAGAAGTCATGGATTTCCATTTACGACGATCCGTCGCCAATTGTATTAGGTCTTGATTATTTCTTAGAACCATGGTTGAGCTTTCTCTTTTGATTGTTCTACGCAGGGTTTCCTTTGGTCTTCCTTGTTTTCTTTTGCCTTTTGGTGTCCATATGAAGGCCTGACGGAGGAGTCTTCTCTCGTCCATTCGAAGAACATGACCGATATAATTCCAATGTATTCTCCTAATAAAAGTTGACACATATTCTTGGTTGGTTTCGTCTCTTATTGTTTCATTTGATTTAAAATCACTCAATTTTATATTCAAAATCTTTCGGAGGCATTTGTTTTCGAAGGCAACTAATTTCTTTTCTATAGCTTGAGTGGATTTCCAGCTTTCGCATCCGTATGTTAGTACAGGGATTATGCAAGAGTTGAATAGCCACGCTCCGCCACGGCAAGTTTAGAGTAAACACATTTAGTACTAGTTGTCACTGGTCACACCCCGTGGCTCCAAGATGTCTGCCACACAGGTATTCCATTCATTGGACCTTGTTGAGACCTCGGCTCCCTTCACTTGATAGCTTGTCGTCTGCACAATGTCGTCACCCTACGAGTCGCAGGGTTAGAGAATTAGAGGTCATGGTCTGCAAAGGCTTCTCAATGGTGTAGCTAGATTTAGTGCAGCACGGGGCGGCCGAAAATTGTGCACCTTTCCATCCACGGACATAAATACATATATGTAAAAACAAAGTTTTTTTAATATAAATCCCTTATATATGAGGCATAACTAAAAGTAGTGATTATGTTTAAACGCGACATTTACAGACTGAAACAGAATTATCTCCTCTGGTTTTAAAACCGGGCGCAGGGACGGTAGGGGGTGTGAACATCGACGGTCGGCGTCAACGCGTGAACTGAACTGGCACGTGAAAGTATTATAAACAAATAGTCGTTTCGGATGTCCGATTAAACGTACAAAGCAAGTTAATATAAGGGATTTAAAAGTGATTTCAGTATGCCCGTAAAAAATATAGCCCCACTGCGGCAAGGAAGGGCGCGCCGGCACCCCCAACCCCCTGCCCCTGAGGCACCACCCCATCTCGTGTGGTTAATGTCATCTGTCTCCAGCTAGGCACCTGGAGGTGAGCCGACCACAACCGCATACATCACCCGACGACGGCGCGTCTACATACATCACATACATCTACGTCGACACGTATACTTTCACCCGCTCTCTCTCTGCCCACCCCACTCCCACACCTTTTATGTCTCAACCCATGTGCTCGTGTTACAAATGAAGTGGAAGCATTGTTCGCAGGCGCGCGCTATGCAGTCTGAAGCCATCTTGTCAGCCGTTAGATTCTGTTGCCACTGACAGAACAGATCAATTCAAGGCTCCAGTTGCATTCAGTTTATGTTGGGGCAGAATTTTGAACACATTGTTTTACAGCTAAGAGGTGCGGGGGGGGGGTGCAGGTATATTTTCGTGGAGCCGGTTAATGGGGCTATCGGTTAATCAATACATATAAATACAGCTGCATCATATGTGTATGCTTAAAAAAGACAGTGCAGATGAAACAAAAACAAACTATTTAAAACTGAAAGAAAAATTAGGTATTCCCAGATAATAATGTAGTTTCTCAAACTTGGCTAAAAATGCCTTTAAAACTATACACGAACATATGAAACTACACACGGACATATGAAACTATACACGGACATAAAAACTATACACGGACCATCGAAACTATACATGGACATATGAAACTATACACGGACATATGAAACTATACACGGACATATGAAACTATACACGGACATATGAAACGATATTGAGACTATTTTTAAAAAAATATAGCAGCTGATGAAAACATTTTTCCACAACGTCCTTGTAATTGCTGTATTATTTGTTTTCAAGTCTGAACCAGTATTCTTCCACTCTCTCTCTCTCTCTCTCTCTCTCTATATATATATATATATATATATATATATATATATATATATATTATATATATATATATATATATATATATATATATATATAAATCTGACTTGAATGCAGCCACCCCCCCAAGCCCCTCCTCACAAACATATATTAATCTACAACACAAAGATAACTTAATACAACCCTCAGATAGACATAAGGATAAAAACACCTTTCTTATTCCGTATGCAAGAACATACACATACAAGTTTTCCTTCTTCCCGTCCGGAATTCGGGCGTGGAATGGGTTGCCTGAAGAATCCAGGAAAACCAACACTTTATCAACATTTAAATCTCTAATAAAAATGCAGGACTAAACACAAACCATAGATAAGCGTAGGACGCAATAATCTTCTGTACAGAAGGAGCGTCTGTAAACAGATAAGATAAGATAAAGATTAATCTACATAGATACTACTTTTACATTTGATCGGTTTCGAATAGTACAATAGTTCATGCTTGACTTGGAAATCTTTAGTTTGTGAGATAGCCAGATCGTTAGATGGTAGTTGATCTTCTCATTGTGTAGTTGCAGATATTGGGGTTAAAGGGGTGAAAGTGTTCGTGTCCCACACTCAAACGAATAATAATGCCATTTAGGCGCACATTTCTCAGGATTCCCTAAGATGAAGAATCCGCTTGCGAGCTCTTCATCTCCTTCGCCGTTATCTTTTTCCCAGCGGTGCACGAGCACCTGCCCGTAAACACGCCCACTGAGTTTATCTGCACACACTTCAATTGTTTCCACTGAGTTTATCTGCACACACTTCAATTGTTTCCACTGAGTTTATCTGCACACACTTCAATTGTTTCCACTGAGTTTATCTGCACACACTTCAATTGTTTCCACTGAGTTTATCTGCACACACTTCAATTGTTTCCACTGAGTTTATCTGCACACACTTCAATTGTTTCCTAGGTAGCCGCTTACCTAACATGGACAGGGCTATACTTACAAAGTCTCGTGCTTGCTGAGTTACCGAGAGCCAAACGCGTAATTGGAGCGTACGGTTCATCATAGTGTGTTTTAGATTAAACTAGACGCCCCGCGGCGTAGCATACGCCGCAGACTTGCTCATGCAGAGTGCAAAGAAAGTGGAGAAAGAACGGACACAAACTACAACAAGAAGAAATCGAAACAGAGCGAGTGAACGTCGGTTTGGGGTGGGGGGGGGGACTGCCGACTCATTGTTGGTTTCGAGATATTCGCACTGCCCACTTCCCTTTACAAACATTAGCTTGCCAACCATAAACTGTGATTGGCCGACCCTAGCGAGGGTCAGCCATGTTGGCAATAAAGGGGTAAAAGAGCGGGCACAAACAGACATTTAAAAAAATTTATTTAAAACAATGTTTTCATTGGGGCTTGAACCCAGGACCTCCCCCGTATAAGGCGGACGTGATAACCAGTACACTACGAATCTCACGTTGAAGGTGAAGGGGGTGACAGGAGGGTTAGAGTGGTGGCCCGCATGGTTGGGCGACGTAGAGAATTATATATACAGATTTATACAGATAGATTATGCGTCGATGAGGTTCAATAACTTGGTGTTGATCCTTTCGTTACGTATTCCATCATGTCCCCTGGGTATTTGGCACATATCGATCTCCTTTTGCTGGTCAGTAAGATTGAAAGAGGTGAGGAATATGTCCACTTGCGGTGTCGATTACTGGTAATTTATCCTTGTCTTCTGGAATGGGTGAGTTTTAGGATTTGGGTAGATTCTCTCTTGCTTCCCCCCCCCCTTTTTGCATATGTCTCGGACGGACAGCGGAAAATTTGTTATAAATTATGACAGTCCTTTAATCGTTTTCATCTGCTTTGATTTCCTAATTTTCCAGATTCTAGATGGAGAGAGAGAGGGGGGGGGAGAGATAGAGATATAGAGATTGAGTATAATGTAACCTTCTCTCGTCTGCTTGAGTTTATTTCACGCTTCTTTGATTACTTGACTTCAGCGTCCCTGATTTCAGCTGCCTGTGTTATGTAAGGACCTGGAGATGCTAACTGTCTCAGTCTGGCCAGATGTAGTCCGAGCTTTCTTTCATTTAAGTAGAGGCCCCTCCAATCTTAAGGTCCAGAATAGTCGGAACACGGTGTTTCTTTTCGTTCTTTGGTATGTCTTCATCGTCCACATCTTTTATGGCACCCACGAGGTATATAGTTTTTAAAGCAATACGAATATTTTGGTACACCGCGAATGATTGTGATTCGAGAATAAGTTAATAATTTGTCTGTTGCTTTCTTTTAAACAGACCAATTTATGACAAGACTAAAAGCTTGTTGCATTTCTTTAACAGCAAGAGCTCAGTTTTATGTTGTTGTTTTTTTAAATCACCGTTTGGAGCGTCATTTTTAAATCCCTTATATTAACTTCACCGCCGTCTCTCTCTGTCTCTCTGTCGTTCTGTCGTCATCTCTCTCTGTCTTGGGCGGGCGGAAAAACAAAAGTCCAAAATGACCCACTTTCCGTGATCCGATCGAGCTGAAATTTGGCACACGGACCCGTCTCACCTAACAATGTATCGTATCAAAATTTCAGATCGATCGAACGTACCGTAATTAAATTAATGCATTTTTAGTTTATCCTAATTTAAAGTATGTAATTCAAATTCACGGTTTGTTATTGTTTTTTTTTCACGTGAAAGTTTGAGTCGACGCTTTGAAGCGACCCATCGAAGTACCGGCGTGCTTTTGTTTACATTTTACGTGTCACGCTGAGCTCGGTCCAGCGATCGGTGACCAGACCTTTCCCCTCTCCTACCCCCCCCCCTCCCCAGGGTTATGAAGCAAACTTGAGTTAAGACAGATTCAGTCTGTAAATGTTTGTCGCGTTTAAAAATAATCAATACTGTTAGTTATGTCACATATATAAGGGATTTATAGTCAAAAACTTTGTTTTTACGGGTTTGTTTTATTAAATCCCTTATATTAACTTCACCGCCGTCTCTGTCTCTCTGTCGTTCTGTCGTCATCTCTGTCTTGGGCGGGCGGAAAAACAAAAGTCAAAAATGACCCACTTCCCGTGATCTGATCGAGCTGAAATTTGGCACACGGACCCGTCTCACCCTAACAATGCATCGTATCAAAATTTGAGATCGATCGAACGTACCGTAATTAAATTAATGTATTTTTAGTTTATCCTTATATAACGTATGTAATTCAAATTCATGGTTGTTATTGTTTTTTTTCCCACGTGAGAGTTTGAGTTGACGCTTTGACGCGACCCATCGAAGTACCGGCGTGCTTTTGTTTACATTTTACGTGTCACGCTGAGCTCGGTCAAGCGATCGGTGACCAGACTTTTCCCCTCTCCCCCCCACCCCCCCCACCCCTAGGGTTATGAAGCAAAGTTGAGTTAAGACAGATTCAGTCTGTAAATGTTTGTCGCGTTTGACAAATAATATATACTGTTAGTTATTTCTCATATATAAGGGATTTATAGTTAAAAACTTTGTTTTTACGGGTTTGTTTTATTATTATGTTTGTTTATTCCTCAGCTGGTCGTGTTCGCCCTCGTCTCCTCGGCCTCAAGCAACACGTGCAGCGAGTGTTCACGTGACCCGGACTCGTGCCGGCGTATCTCTGGCCTGTACACCGTCACCGTCTTGACGGAGGGGACGTACAACCCCGTGGTGGAGATCCCCTCCCCGGCCTGCGCCATCAACATCACCGAGTTCCGACAGAGCAGCAACTACATCGGTGAGTTCCCCTAGAGAGCCGCTGTTGGTTGCGTGGCTTACAGAGACTCTACCACAAGCTCTGTCTTACGGTGCCTTCCCCAAAAAAACACGCCACTATCAAAACATTAGCTCTCTTTCGCCTTAGTCTCTCCTTCGAAATTAAAACTCTCACAGCCAATGTTCCCTCTAAGGTTCCTGGGACCGTGTGCAAAGTATTATAATCTGTGTGAAAAGTTGCACAGCATCCACTTTTTGTGAAATATTTAAATAATTCGCTGCGCTATAATCATTCTAAAATAATGCGCTGCTTCGGTCGGATATCTGCATGGCAGCGTGGCAGCGCAGCCACGCAGCTCAAAGGGAAGATTGCTCACAGCCCCATCTCACACCCAATATTACTGTTTAACTCCTGCTCTCCTACCCCATGACTATTCATCTCATCTTGTCTCTTATTAACATTTGCTTATCATAACCGTTCATATCTTCCTACATTACATATACCCTATCCTATCTTTCTTCCAGCATTGCCTAACATAAAATGTTCCCTTTAAGCTGCGCGACTTCATGACCGCGCAGATATATGACCGACGCCGCGCAGCAGTTTAGAGTTACCGCGCAGCAAATATGCTAAAATATTGCACAAAAATGGATGCTCAACAATTTTGCACATGAGTTTTATTACTATGCACACGGACCGATTAATCTTAGAGGGAACATTGCTAACATAACCCAGTCCTCTTCCTACATTACCTATCATACCATTTCATATACTTTATTGCTCTAACTAAATCTTTTTCTTTGTTTTGTTCTTTCTTTCTTTCTTTCTTTCTTTCTTTCTTTCTTTCTTTCTTTCTTTCTTTCTTTCTTTCTTTCTTTCTTTCTTTCTTTCTTTCTTTCTTTCTTTCTTTCTTTCTTTCTTTCTTTCTTTCTTTCTTTCTTTCTTTCTTTCTTTCTTTTCTTTCTTTCTTTTCTTTCTTTCTTTCTTTCTTTCTTTTCTTTCTTTCTTTCTTTCTTTCTTTCTTTCTTTTCTTTCTTTCTTTCTTATTTTCTTTCATTCTTTCATTCTTTCTTTCTTCCTTTCTTTCTTTCTTTCTTTCTTATTTTCTTTCTTTCTTTCTTTCTTCCTTTCTTTCTTTCTTTCTCTTCTCTTTTTTTCTTTCTTTCTTCCTTTCTTTCTTTCTTTCTTTCTTTTTTCTTTCTTTCTTCCTTTCTTTCTTTCTTCTTTCTTTCTTTCTCTATTTTCTTTCTTTCTTTCTTTCTTCATTCCTTTCTTTCTTTCTTTCTTATTTTCTTTCTTTCTTTCTTTCTTTCTTTCTTTTTTTTTCTTTCTTTCTTTCTTTCTTTCTTTTTTTCTTTCTTTCTTTCTTTCTTTCTTTCTTTCTTTTCTTTCTTTCTTTTCTTTCTTTCTTATCTTTCTTTCTTTCTTTCTTTTTTCTTTCTTTCTGTTCTTTCTTTCTTTCGATAGTTCTTACTTTCTTACTCTTTGGGGCCGTCCAGAAATGCTATTTTTGGCCGATTTTTAACCCCCCTCCCCCCTCGTCCACTCGTCACAACAAAAACTTAGACCCTTCCAATATGACGTCACAAAGTTTTGACAGAAAAAGCCTTATTTTCCAATTGAAAAATAACATGTTTCAAATCACTTTGTTGTCATTTTAACCATGTATTTAGTGTTAGTCTCTAATATCGTAACACGCCTGAAGTCATGTCCAACGTCATTGAACAAATATTTAAGTGGAACTTTTATTTAAAGTTGCGCATTTCGATGTGACCTCATATTTCTTAAACACCCCCTCCCTCTAGTCAGGCATAGTCACAAATGCGTGAACCCGCCCCCTTTTTTTTTAGGCGCGTGATATCATTTATGGTCGGTGCCTTTCCTTCTTTCTTTCTCGCAAACACAATATCCCCGAATATTTCATTTACTTCATGGTCAGGTAACCTCAGGGGTGGATTAAGACTGCACGGGGTCCCTGGCTGAAATTCAAACTGGGGCCCTAACCAGCCAGCGTCCTTTTAAATAAAATATAAGTTAGCAGCTAATATAAGACTGTAACTTGTAATTAAATAGTCCATTGGTTCCTTGCTCATACTTTGTCTGTACTACGGGATCGGCCTTCCCAGGCAAAAAGATTATTCATGAAAAAACCAAACACGAAGAAATAACTGTTTGCCGGTATCCTAAAATTGAGTGTAAAAACACAATTTAAAAAAAAAGACAAATGAAAAATATATATTATTTTCCCCCCACTGAGAAACGAACCCGACATCGCTTGCACTGCAAGCCTACACACTTCCACACGGCCAGGATAGCTTGACGTAAATTGGAAATTTTAAAATATGAATAATATTTTAAAATATTTTCTCTAATTGAGCCTATCAAATCAGGTTTTTCGATTACTAAGACTAGAGTCCGAATAGCGATAATAATTAATATATAAGATTTTATTAATTTAATTAATTTATGATATGTTCAGGGATTCACGCAAACCTTTTTCAACCTTTTTATAAAATATACTAAATTTAGGGCCCCTAAATCGTCGGGGGCCCCTGGCTTTAGCCCGTTCAGCCCCCCCCCCTTAACCCGCCATAGGGTAACCTCTAACAACCATGATCTTCTGCAGTTACGTGGGGTGGAAGGCGGTGACGTTCATAAATATAACACTTTCACTATTACCATAAGTAAACTCAGCATTAAAATTTTGGCGGGTTTACACTAACCCCATGACAAAGCGGATCACATTGTCACTGGCGTTGTTGGGAGTGTGCTTTAAAAAATAAATGTTATTTCACTCTATAAGCGCGCCGTTTTAAGACAGCCCCCCCCCTCTTACCCCATTAAGGGCAAGAAATAATATCAGTTAATAATGTAGTATGTAGGCCTCTGATAAAATTGTGGATGAGTCTATCATTATTTCATTGGTTGAAAGCGTGATAAACAATTCTAAACAAATAAAAAGGAAATCTCATATTTATTTGGAAATTCACTGCAACAATTACACAGACGATGAAGCGAGCATTTGCCTACATAATACTTAATGGTTGCTTGTATTAAAAATTTAGTTTTACATGCTTCATATCGCAGGGCATCTCTTTATTAAATTACGCAATTGTGCTATACTTCCTCTTGACATAAAATAACAGAATCTGTAACGAGTCATACAAAAGGTCTGTGTCGCGTAAACTACGGCCCGCGGGCAGACACATTCGTGAGACCTTTGAGAGCGCTCTTGATTGATATCTTTTCTCCTCACATTTTTGCATAATTACTATTTCCAGCAGACTTTTTACACAGTTGTTTGATTATAGTGTGTATAGTAATATTTTCATTAATAGGTTCCTACAAAATACAATGTATTTTATTTAAATTAAATGTGTTATTAACCTTTGACCTCCGAAAAGTACACGATAATAAAATGCGCAGCTTACAGATAAATGTCTGTCAACTTACATCTGTGCGAATGCAATGTCATGCTAAAAAAGTATCAATTCCGAATATAGATCTGTGTTAACATATTCATATTCTTATTCAAATGAAGGGAAACAAATTTGTTTTCATTTTACTTAGTAATTAAAACACGGTAGTAATTCTTAATTTATGTTTTTAATTGTAGTGTTGGGTGTTCGTGATATTTTACGTGTATAGTAGCTGTACATTTTTGGGGGGAATGGGCCCTCCGCCGGTCACCTGTAGATCTGTGTGACCCTTGCCCTACACGTTAAATAATGACGTGATAGCATGGCTTACTGCAATTTATCGGGTCTTAAATTCTTGACAAGCGGCTCAGCTCAGCACACACATAAACGTGAAATTGAAGCCTCTTTCTGAATGATTTAAAAAAAAAGTTCTTCCTCAAAAAGAAATGTGAAACAAAACATTAATTTATCTTAAACAGAAAGATTCCCCAACCCGCTCGCTTGTCTTAATATTACACAATAAAGTGTTGGTTTTTTTTTATTGGGATCTTACTTTGAATTCGTCGAGAGATTCTTATTTATTTTTAAACCAGCTTACATAAACACAGTCGTGGGTTGTTGTTTTTTTTTGCGCGCGCCCGTGGCTCATTTAAAACAATGAATGGCGACCATTAAACGCTGGGAGCTGACCTTATTTCGTGATAACGCTGCGAGCTGAGGCTGATATGTCGGTCTATTTTCCTTCCCATTCTTGTAATAGATGAGTGTGTTTGTCTCACCGAAATGATATTTCCTTTTATACCAGTGGTTCCGAAGTTGGCGGTCCGCGGGTGCTCCGGTACCGATACGAGAGCGAGCATCAAGGTCAAGGTTGTTGGCCCGGGGCAACCTCCGATCACTGCGTCTAACTAAGAGCTTTAACAAATCAAACAATTGCGTTTTTTAAAAAATAATAAAGGCAGTATCAGAGTTACGTATACGCTACACAAGCTATTGCTTAGGGCCAATGTTCCCTTTAAGCTGCACTGCTGCGTCGCGTCGATTAGATATCTAGTTTAGAAATACCGCGCAGCAAATTTTGATAAGTATAATAAAATAGTGTTTGTGGGGTGTAAAATTTTGCACCAAAAAATGGATGCTGCGCAACTTTGCACACGGGCTTGTTATTTTGCACACAGACTAACGAACTTTACAGGCAACATTGCTTTAGGGCCCCCACTTTCTTGCCCTCCCCCCACCCCCCAAATTTTTTTTTAAATAATAAGAAATTAAAATTATTTTTAAAAAAAAACAATTTAAAAAATAATATACATTGTTCGAGTGAGCAACTGTCATATTTGGTACTGACGTAGAATAGCTGGACTTAATTGTCCCATATAGCTTAGGGCATTAACACGTCTAAATCCGACACTGAATGCCAACTCCTAGGATGTAGTGGTAGTTGATAATAAAGTTACCCGCAAATATATTTGTGACGCATTTACAATTTAATTTCAAATAAAGGGAGAGAGTAAAAAAAGTCCGTTCTCTGTCACGCCATCTTTTCTGACTCATGCCCTTCCTTTCTTACTGAACTTCTCTCCGTCTGGTCAGCTACGTTCTTCTGCAGATACACGTATTCTCTCTCTCTCTTCCTAAAACGAAAGCTCTTTCTCTTTGTGTGCCCCTAAACACTGGAATCCTTTAACATCACACATTCGCAGTATTCCTACTACTGAGACCTTCAAGAGTGCACTAAAAACTAATCTCTTCAAACTTTTCTTTCAAAATTAATTTAAAAAATAATCACACATTTCTTTAAATGATAAACGTAGCTCATGTGCATCATTATGTCATTACACGTTGTGGTTAGGATATGAATGTTTTACATTAAATGCATTTATAAATATATGTGTGTTACTATTTTTATGTGAAGCGCGGTGAGCCAAACTGCTTGCTGGGGTACTGCACTAAATATAAATTATCAAATTATTACTATCGTTATTACAATCTGGCAGTTATCCGTGTTGAAGTGCGAAAGTTATCTGCCGGTCCTGGGAAGCACCGCTTTTAGACGACAAAGTCTATGTCAAGAATGACCTCACTGTTCTCTCCACAGCTGTGAAGACAAAGAGCGACCAAGGTATCGTCAACAGTTTCTGGGGGCTGGGTCAGCCCGGCGCCTACTACGGAGCTGGGACCAAATTCACATACGAGCGGGGCTCTGGCTCGTGCAGGGGGACCTGTATCAGAGCAGACGGGCCAACCAGTGAGGCCATTGTTGTGCAGGTATGAGTTTGTTGGGGGGCCTGTGTGCGTTACAGATAACGCGAGAATAAGGAAAATCCAAGGGATTTTATACTATAACTATACACATTTTTTAAATAAAAAATTTGGATTGACACGTTATGCTGGAATTTAGGCCATCGCTTGAGTTCGCATCTGAAAGAAACATACGCAGGTACCGGCCGGACGAGTATGCTTATATAATATTTTGTCCGTGTGTGTGTTATAAATAATTTATAATAACAGTTTATGTGCAGATATTTATAAAATGGTCTCTGGGATGTAGAATTCTGTTCATGGTTGCGTTAACTCTTAATGATAACAGAACAAGGCGACACAGATGAGATGGATGTTCTTTTTACTTGTAATGCGTATGATTTTTTTATACCTGTTCCGAATAATATGGGACTGGTTGATGGCGGACTAATGGAAACCGTCACATGGTAAACTTCTAACAAAGCACATTCTAAAAAGTTTGGTAACAGAACTCAATTATATACATAAGCATGAGATAAAGACAAAACGCCACCTCCAGGCCAGAGAATTCCACCACCAGGCCAGAGAATTCCACCACTAGGCCAGAGAATTCCACCATCAGGCCAGAGAATTCCACAACCAGGCCAGAGAATTCCACCACCAGGCCAGAGAATTCCACCACCAGACCATAGAACTCCACCACCAGGCCGGAGAATTACACCACCAGACCATAGAACTCCACCACCAGGCCGGAGAATTCCACCACCAGACCATAGAACTCCACCACCAGGCCAGAGAATTCCACCACCAGGCCAGAGAATTCCACCACTAGGTCAGAGAATTCCACCACTAGGTCAGAGAATTCCACCACCAGGCCAGAGAATTCCACCACTAGGTCAGAGAATTCCACCACCAGGCCAGAGAATTCCACCCCTACGTCCGAGAATTCCACCACCAGGCCAGAGAATTCCACCACCAGGCCAGAGAACTCCACCACCAGGCCAGAGAATTCCACCATCATGCAGGCCAGAGAATTCCACCACCAGGCCAGAAAATTCCAACACCAGGCCAGAGAACTCCACCACCAGAACAGAGAATTCCACCACCAGGCCAGAGAATTCCACCACCAGGCCAGAGAATTCCACCACCAGGCCAGAGAATTCCACCATCATGCAGGCCGAGAATTCCACCACCAGGCCAGAAAATTCCACCACCAGGCCAGAGAATTCCACCACCAGGCCAGAGAATTCCACCACCAGGCCAGAGAATTCCATCACCAGGCCAGAGAATTCCACCACCAGGCCAGAGAATTCCACCATCAGACCATAATATTCCACCACCAGGCCAGAGAATTCCACCACCAGGCCAGAGAATTCCACCATCATGCAGGCCAGAGAATTCCACCACCAGGACAGAATGCCACCCCCAGGACTGAATGCCACCGCCAGAAGCAGCCAAACTCAGACCAGTTTCGAGTAAAATAATTAATTTAAATTTGTTGATGGGCATGGGAGACATAATACGACACCAAAAAAAAAGCTGAACAAAAAATCGTTATGCGTATTGTTTATTTCCTAATTCACTTTGATTTTTGCTTATAAACTATTAGTTTGGTTTCCAATTGTTTTCCTGTCTCACTTGGACTAATTCTGGCAAGTTAACTGGCATTTTCACTGTGTATAACAATGCTTGCATGTCAATCAACCTTTTGGAACCACTTGACATCCGTTGTTATTGTTTTTAAACACGCCTCCTGCTTTCCTCTCTAATAGATTTTGTATTACGACAAAAATCCTGGAATAGCTTACACCTTCATCATCCCCAACCAAGTGCACTTCACGCCGTACGACGGCGTCTCCTCCAGACAACAGCCGACGGCGTCGCCCGGGCACGCGGCGTTGGGTTCAGAGGCGCCACTGCCGTTAAGATCGAGGCATAACTTGACAAGTCTGCACCATCGCAGGCACAGACACAGGCAACTTCATGCTAACCACACGAGTGCGGGGGACGGGGAGGTGTTTGATGGTGAATATAACACAGGATACCAGGTAACTCGGTCGGAAATTTGGTAATCTAAATGGTTATATAAGCTTTAAATTCAACTCAGCAAAAGATTTAGAACAGTAATAATATTAAAGCCCCTAATGCTTTGCTGAAAGTGGGCTTATATGCACTGAGGCGAACAATTGCATTCCAATCTAAAACAATGTTCGATTTATTAAAACGAACTCAGTTTCTGCACGTCAATGTTTAACGTACAGATGTTAAATGTTAATTTGTAGAATAATGTAAATGATAAATTAAAATGATTTTTATAAAAATATATGAGTATTTTTTTAATACGAACTTTTTTCTTTTTAATCACAAGATTTGTTTTTGTTTTCTTTTAAGAAAGGAAAAGATGTTTTTGTTAAAAACACCAAAGTCCATGCGATTTATATGTCAGTTTTTTAAGTTTGACCTTGAACTAGTCTAGCAGATCTGAAGGTCGTCCTGAAGTCATCTCAGCCCTGTCAGGCCAGAATTCTGCCAGAACATCCCAACAACGACCCAGTTCAGCGTATGATTACACAGGCTCCAGGTACGGAACCCACACTCTGGGAGGCAGAGGGCTAAGCTACACCTATGCTGGAGATAACGGGTCCGTTAGTCATGTGAGTAAAGTGACGGAAGGCTGGTCGAAATGGTTGGTAATCTACCATAAGACATTACAGGCTTATTCTAAACTGAAATCTTAGCAACACTATTCTATGGAAACAATTTACCGTATATTCCAGCGTATAGGACGACTTTTCCTATTAAAATATTGGTATTAAGCTATTTTTTGCCGCATAAGACCACCCTCTTACAACAGACTTTTAGTTTGAAACTTCATGTCTCTTTCTTCTTGCTGGTGGATACATGATGGGGTCTTTGACTGTTAGCAATTTGTGTACTACACTGTATTACGGTACTGTTGTTGTACTGTATGAACAGGTACAAATACGATAAGACGATACCTGGCGTATGAGACGACCTTGGACTTTTGAGGAGATTTTTTAGGGGTTAAAAAGTCGTCTAATACCCGGAATATATACGGAATATACCCGAATATAAACGGAATATACCCGGAATATACGGTAAGTTGATGTTAGATAGGAGACAATGCAGACGAACTCCTGTTGGATGAAATGTGGAGGGGGGGGGGTGTAGTTAAGCAGAATTATGTCCATTCCAACATGGTGAAAAACAGCGAACATGACTCAAACATTACATGCGTGTCATTCAGAAACAAGTACTTTAGAAAGATCGTGAACTTAAAATGGTAGAGAATTGTCAGCAACACTGAATTCTCATACGTACATGCCAATTTCCTGTTGGTGAAGACATCACAACAAGAAAAAGATGGACCTAGGTAAAGACAAACCTTTCTGAAACCACCAGAAGACATCACCAGATAATCCCCTAATTGAGCACAGCACCAGATACAGAAAATACACTGCATGCATAGAAAGGCTTGTAGAAAGGCTAGTGTAGGGTAAAAGACATAAGCAAGTAAAACAGAATTGGTGCAGCATTCTAGGGAGATTACGTAGACAGGGGTAGATTGTTTATGAGCTTTTAAGGAAGACATTCTTGGCTTCATTCATGGCTGACTTTGTGGAAATTTATGTAAATAAAGAGAAAAATATTCCACAGCACCATCGTCTTGAAAAAAATGTATATACATACTAGCAGACCCAATGTGCGTTGCAACGATCTCAGTAAAAAGGAATACATATATAGATAAAAAAAAGAAATTACTTTAAGGGTCACCGGGCCCATCAGTTTAACATATGATGTTCGAAAATCTGTTCATTTTCATTACAAAATATATAAATATATTTATCTATATTGCTCAATATCGTGTAAAATTGAATGGGGAATACAATATACTGAAAGTTTAGTAAAAACACATTTAGGGCCCCCAGCCCCAAGGAAAGGACATTAGGAATTCAGTACCCTATAGTAATTTAATATAGGCTCTTAAGTTTTTATATACCAAGTTTGGTCAAAATCCAGTTATTTTCTCATTTTAATTCAGTTTCATCATGGATATGTGGGACGCGGTGGTCGAGTGGCAGCGCACTAGACTGTCGTACCGATGGTCACGGGTTCGAATCCGTGTGAAGGCAAGGGTTTGTTCCCGGGGCCTAGGGCGTCCCTGAGTCACCCCGCTCCGAATGGGTACCTAACACATGTAGTTAGGCGGCTGGGTAATGCGTGGAATCCATAAAGCCGTGGCCTGTGAGCGCTGCATCACTTGCCAAACAGATCATCTGTCATGGTCTGTGGACGGCAACCTTCTTCTGCATAGAAGGAGAGCGTCTGTATAGATAAGACAAGCTGTTTCTCAAGAATGTTAAAAAAAAGAATGGCTAATAATATCTCAAACATATACGAAAAAAAGACATTTGGGGCCCCCAGCCCTGAACAATTGGACATTAGAAGTTTAGTGCCCTTTGTTATTTTAATATGTGCTACCAAGTTTTTATATACAAAGTTTGGTTAAGATCTATTCATTTAATCAGTAGCTATCGCATAAACTAATTTTTATATAGCTCATATAAGCAAAAAAACGACATTAAAGCCCCAGGGCCCATTTAGTGCAAGATGTCAAGTTCAAATTACCTGTTTATTTCAATCAATTTCATAGCGCATATATGTATCTAAATTTTTCAAGATCTTTAATAATTGAATGGAGAATAAAATCTTAAACGTTTATGAAAAAAGACATTTTGGGCCCCCAGACCCTAAGAGATGGACATTAGGAAATTAGTTCCCTATAGTATTTCAATATTGGCTTCCAAGTTATTATATACAAAGTTTGGTTAAGATCCATCAATTTACCTAATATCTAACGCTTAAAGTAATTTTTATATAGCTCATATAAGAAAAAATCATATTATGGGCCCCCGGCGCCCGATGAGTGTTAAATTTTGCAAATAAAGTTGCCAGTGACCATACAAGGAGCGTGCTCAAAAGTTTCATGGCGATTGGATTAATGGTTTAGTCAGCTATAAAGGACATGCATACATATATACATACATACATACTTTCATTTTGTTTTATATATAGATATAAGGAAAACATACATTAAGGGGCCCCCGGGCCCATTCGGTTCAAGATGTACATTTTGAAAACCTGTTTATTTAAATTCAGTTTCATCATGGATAGGTTTCTCAAGATCGTTAAAAATAGAATGGCAAATAATATCTCAAACATATATGAAAAAAGATATTTGAGGCCCCCCGCCCAATCAATGTAATATGTAAATTTCAACATGCTGTTCATTTTAATTCAGTTTCATCATGGATATATTTCTCAAGATCGTTAAAAATAGAATGGTAAATAATATCTCAAACATATTCGAAAAAAAGACATTTGGGGCCCCCAGCCCTGAACGATTGGACGTGCAGTGCCCTTTTTTATTTCAATATGAGCTATCAAATTTTATATACAAAGTTTGGTTAAGATCCATTCATTTACTCAGTGTGTACAAGACCACTACTTCTACTGCTCGAAAAGCATTCAGTAAAAAGCCAATCATTTGCAGATGATACTCAGCTATATACTCACACAGATCCCTCTAATTTGGACTCCGCTGTCCAATTGATGCAAGAGTGCATTGATGAGGTAAAGTCTTGGATGACGTTCAGCAAACTCAAGCTGAATGATGACAAGACTGAAGCACTTCTATTTTGCAACAATAAATCACGCAGTGCTTTGTCTCTTCCGAAGTCAATTCAGGTAGCCAGTTCGGATATTCTGTTCAAAACATCGACTAGGAATCTTGGCTACATTATTTCTGACAACATGTCTATTAACAACTTTATCAATCATATCTGTCGCTCTGCCTACACTGCCATTCGTCAGATCAATCCGTCACTACTTAACAGTTAGTGCAACAAAAACTCTAGTCTGTGCTCTTGTACTAGCTCGTATGGATTACTGCAATTCTCTTCTGTCAGGTGCGCCAAAACAATGCATTGAAAAACTACAGAAAGTTCAAAATTCAGCTGCCAGACTGGTGCTCAAGGCAAAAAAACATGACCATGTTACTCCACTTCTTCACTCACTTCATTGGCTGCCTATACAAGCCCGTATTGATTACAAACTGGCCGTTCTCTGTCACAACTTCTTTTCGGACTCATGCCCATCGTATCTTACTGAAGTTTTGTCGGTCTACTCACCCACTCGCCAGCTACGATCTTCTGCAGACACACGCGTTCTCTCTGTTCCTACGACACGCACCAAAACATTTGGTGAAAGGTCGTTCTCTTTTTGTGCAGCCAAACAATGGAATTCTCTACCATTACACATACGTAGTATTCAAACAACCAAGTCCTTCAAGACTGCACTTAAGACACATCTTTTCAAAATTTATTTTCAAAATTAATGAAACAACATTTCTTGTAAATGATTAACGTAGCTTATGTATAATGTACTGTAATTTTTGTGTTTGTTATGATATGAAAGTTAATTTAATACTTATAGGTATGTTATTTCTTTCATGTAAAGCGCTGTGAGCCCAGTTCCTTACCGGGATACAGCGCTATATAAATAATCAATTTATTATTATTATTATTATCACATAAACTTATTTTTATATAGCTCATATAAGCAACAAAAAAAAATTAAGGGCCGCAGAAGATGTCAAGTTCAAATTACCCGTTTAACTCAATCAATTTCGTAGCAGATTTATATATAATAATATAAAAGCCCAAGTCACTCACTGGCTGGATGTGGAACGCTGAGGAACGATGTACAACAGTCTATAGCAGTTTTAAAAAATCGTGTGGTGATTAGCACTGTAAAAAAATATTATATGACGTCATTGTTTGATCTTATATTTAATACAAGGTGTGCATCAAAAAGTGTGCAAATTAATTACAAAGTAAAGACGCGCTGTAAAAAAAAATTATATGACGTAATTGTTTTAGCTTATATCTTAATTTTGGAAAAGGGAACGATGTAAAAATAGGATTTGAGGATTTATAATTATAAAATGCTTGTGTACATTTCAGGAATTTTAATATTTCGTATTTATCAAACAAGGATAATTTACTTGGTGTTTTGACACAAAAAGTGGGCGCCGTAGGCGCCCTAAAGCCGATGTGGGCGCCTTAGGCGCCTTACAACCCCTAGTTTCTCTATATTTATCTAGATCTTTAATACTTGAATGGGGAATAAAATCTTAAACGTTTATGAAAACATACATTTTGGGCCCCCAGCCCCGAAGAAATGGACATTAGGAAATTAGTGCCCTATAGTATTTCAATATTGGCTACCAAGTTGTTATATACAAAGTTTGGTTAATATCCATCAATTTACCTAATAGCTAATGCTTAAAGTAATTTTTATATAGCTCATGTTAGAAAAAAATCATATTATGGGCCCCCGGCGCCCCATGAGTGTTAAATATTGCAAAAAAAAGTTGCCAGTTACCATCCCAGGAGCGTACTCAAAAGTCTCCAAAAGTTTCATGGCGATCGGATGAATGGTTTAGTCAACTATGAAGGACATACATTATACATACATACATACATACTTTGATTTATATATATAGATAATAATCTTTAGTTTGAAGTCATGCTTTACTTTATAAATATCTTTTCATGATTGTATGCCCCATCCAGAGAAGAAATCAAACAGAAAGAGGTGCAGGCCATCAGACTGTTGACCGTGTCCAACCCCAAAATCCTTATGCCATTCGGAAGTTGCCATCACCAGAATACATTGCCCAACCCAGGCAGCAGAATGCTCCACAGCATTATCAGAGTTTTACTGCAACAGCTTCATTTTTGGAAGACAATGATGTGAGTATTCTGTTCAATTTTCACCCCCAGCACACCATTGATTGTATCCTTTTGTTCACAGACAGACATCTAATTAAAATATAAACAATTTTTTTGGTTTTCATTTTGTTCAGAGTATTATTATCTTACTTACTTACAGGTTGAACAGTTTGATGTAAACACCAATAGATTTCCACCAGGTCATACCGGAAGCAGCGGACCTAATCAATACAGGTGGAAAATATCTGGTTTTACTGAATGCTCTCACAGTTGTGGTGGGGGTAAGGGAGATCATCAACATTCGTAGGATTTAGTGTTTTGAACCTCATTTTCAAAGGGGTTAATTATTTCTAAAATATTATTTCATCTTTAAAATATAGTTTTTATATTTAGAGGGTTAGAAATTTACACCTTTAGTTCTTTTCCATTTGGTATCAATGAGTATAAATTTTTTTAAAAATTATTATTATTTTAGCTATTATTAAAAAAAATTATTGTCTGAGTCAATTTTAGGATTAATTTTGACACAATCTATAGACAGCAAATAAATAGTAAATGTTAAGAAAGTTGTGAAAATCTTGAGCTAAGATTGCTTACATTTAATTCCAATCTTGAGCTAAGATTGCTTACATTCAATTCCAATCTTGAGCTAAGATTGCTTACATTCAATTCCAATCTTGAGCTAAGATTGCTTACATTTAATTCCAACCATGTAATCCTAATGAGTATAATCATCTCCCAACCATTTTCAGGTTCACAGAACACAAATATCATCTGTGTGTCAGTTGGAAGCAGAACTCAGGTCGTCGTCACTCCAGAAAACTGTGCAGACCACCTCAAACCAAGGTCTCAAACAGTTCAGTGCAATACTTCACCTTGCGATCCAAAGTGAGATATTTTTGTTTTACACTGACTGACATTTTTTAAACACAAAATCAATTTTTTATTCATTTTTATTATTGTAACACTAAATAAAAATATCATAATATTAATCTAATGGCAAAATTTATGTGAAGATTTTTTTCCCTTTTGCATCATAAAATACTCAACATTCATGTGTGGCTTTCAATTAATTTTTTAATGATTGACTGCAACATACATTTGTTTTTCAGATGGGAAGCCAAAAATTGGTCCGAGTGTAGTGCTACATGTGGATCAGGGACACAAACTAGAATAGTTGAATGTCAACAGAGATTTTCCCCATCTCTCACATTAAAGGTTTCTGCTGACCAATGTGGACAGGAAGATAAGCCAGCTATTGCCCAACAATGTGAGGCAGAGCAGTGTGCCCAATGGAAGACTGGGCCGTGGAGTGAAGTATGGCATCTGTGGTTCTCAATTTTCCCTATCAATCTCCTTTCATTCATGAAAATTATATCAGTTAAGGTTCATCACAAATTTGATTTATGCTGTTTCTGTAAGTTGTAATTGAGTTTTTATTTTTATCTAATATATGTTAACACTTTTTTTGGTGTGTCAATAGTGTAATAAAGAGTGTGGCGGAGGTGAAAAGCAAAGGGACGTCCGCTGTGTTGACAAGTTTGAATTCCATATCCCAGCCAACTACTGCACTGAAGCTTCCCCCAAGTCTACTGAGAGATGCAACACACAACCATGCACATCAGTTTGGTGGGTTTCAGACTGGTCGAAAGAGGTGAGAAAATTGCAAATCTGATGTGCAAGGTTAATTGTGTAAAACATCTGACCTTTAATATACATGTCATCATCAGGAGTTTTCACACTGAAGAAAATGAATGGCTAAAAAATACCACAAATTAAAATAATCATATTAAATAATACATTTTTTTACTTTAAAAACTTACAAGTTAGATATTTGTTTTTGAAAAATAAATCATAGTGAAATAACCTAACTAAATTACCTCAGTCATTTTTCAGTCTAGTCAAGAAATTTATTTTTCAAAATAAAGAAGAAAGTAGTCGATGAGTAAAAACTGATGAGGATTGCATGGATTCACAAATTAGTTTTATAATTTTCTAAATTTCAATTAATATATATGTATTTTAGTGTTCAGAATCATGTGGGCAAGGTAAACGAAGTCGTACAGCTGTGTGCATGAATAATAGAGGCAATGTGGTATCGCCATCATCGTGTAACAAGAGAGATTTGCCCAAATTGGAGGAATCATGTCGAGGGTCTGATGGCTGCAGTGGTATCTGGTTTGTTGGAGTGTGGGGCAGGGTAAGATTTACACTTTAAAAAAAACATTTATTGTATTAGTTACATTGATCAGCATTATTAGACATATATTGATTTCATTGTATTGGAAATAAATTAATTAATGAAATCATTTATGTAGTGCTCAGCTGAATGCGGAAATGGTGTCAGGGCTCGCCAGGTTGTTTGTCTAAAGAAGATTCAGTCTGCTCTCAGTATAGTCAGAGATGAGGAATGTGACATCAAACAGAAACCTAAATCTGAAGAAGCCTGCATCAGCACAGCGTGTAATGCCAGGTGGTACACATCTCCTTGGTCAGAAGTAAGCTTTTTTAGATGTTATCTTTTATTCATTAAGGATATTTCATATTTTCTAGGCTAAACTTAATGCTGTAACTGGTTTACTTTTATATATAATCTCTGTAGGCGTTCTCTCAATACATAACCTTGCATCCAATAATCCTCTGAAGAATTGGTTTCAATAAAACAACTTTAATATGTATACTATGTACAGAACATATATAATTTGAGGTTATACAACGTTAAGTCCTGAGACACACAATCCGCCATTGCACACGGAACTTCTGACAACGCTCCCTGATAATAATTTCGAACTTTCTACCCCATTTCTTACCGTGCTTTCACTCACGTGACCTCTCCGTCATCCAACTCGTTATTCACACGTGACATTCACCCCCATCCTTAAAAAAAAATGTTTATGAAATACAACATTTTTGGTCTTAATAAAATCAAATTAATCTACATGAATATTCAAATTTCAAATATTTATCATCAATGGACATTCATTGCCTTACACACAACATCTAGACATAAAGATCAAGAGAAAAAATCTGTAGGACTTCAACAGTCTACCTGTACTGAAAAAATGAAACTGAAATTTTAAACACATCTGTAATTTTGTGTAAGTAAAATACTTTTAACAATCAATATTCATAAAATTAAAATTAAATATATTGTCCATTGGAATTCAAACACTGCTCCTTGTTTATTGTTCAGCGAATAAAAATACTAATATTAATACAGTCTCTGGTTTTATCACTTAGGAATTCACAGAATGTCTTTATTTATTGTCATTCTACTTAATATGTCTGCAACCACATTGTCCTTTCCCTTAACAGGTTTAATGTCAAATTTGTAGTCGGCTAATAGCATAGCCTAGTTAAAAAATAGTCATTCTTCAGCTGACGAGTATGAATTCAAATCGTTGGGCTTTCAATGTTTCTTCAGCCTTTTTTACTTTCTCTTCAACAAAGTCTTTCAATTCTTTTCCACTTAAGCCAAATTCTTTAGCTATGGCAGTGAATTCTTTGTAGTAATCCATGTTTAGTTTTATGGAATAATATAAGTCAAGCAATTCCGTAAGGAATGTAGGTATTTATTTATTAAGGTATAAATCCTCCAAATGAAAAATCTTGAATTGAAAATACATTAAGTCCAAATAAGTGACACATCAAACCCATTAAATTTGATTTTGACAAAATGAGGCAACAAAGCATCCTCAAACGGGATCTTAAGTATACTTTATATATACGCTCCCTCAGACTGACAAACACATCCGATGGCCCAAAGTTTTGAATAAAATACGTCACTTAGTCAAATTTTCCAATTTTCGAACTTTAGGGTCGTTTTTAGACACTTAAGACTTTAGACAGTTCACTCCATTAATCCAAAATTGCAATTATCACACTTTTCACACAATGAATGAATACAAATCAAATTCTGTTCCTTGATTTATAATTCACACTGACACAGTTGTTAATAGTCCATAGCTTCTCAAATTCAAGGTTTGTTTACAGTTCTTTCTTGGAATTATTAGTAAAGGCCTGTGTCACGTCGACACTGTGTGCTCGGTCTGCCTTGCGCTTGACCCAGATTCGGTGCGTCTAGCTGCAATGTGGGAAGTCAAGCCGCCATTTTGAAAAATTCTTGTATCAAATATTTCATTGAACCACAAAAGTTTATTCACAGCTGCTTACGAACTTGAATATTCATAAATTATGATGGCTCACTATATTTCTGCCTTCAATTAATACTTCCCTCTTTTGAATACACAAAATAATTGTCACTTCCACGAATACCTCTCTTTCTCAACTTTCTGTATCATGATAACAATTCAATGTTTGTTCACTTCTGACACCAA
>CALYLW010000522.1:598201-655699 GCA_944989445.1 Ampullaceana balthica | reverse complement strand
ACACGCCTCATGTAAGCCTAATGAGTGTGACATTACACGCCTCATGTAAGCCTAATGAGTGTGACATTACACGCCTCATGTAAGCCTAATGAGTGTGACATTACACGCCTCATGTAAGCCTAATGAGTGTGACATTACACGCCTCATGTAAGCCTAATGAGTGTGACATTACACGCCTCATGTAAGCCTAATGAGTGTGACATTACACGCCTCATGTAAGCCTAATGAGTGTGACATTACACGCCTCATGTAAGCCTAATGAGTGTGACATTACACGCCTCATGTAAGCCTAACGAGTGTGACATTACACGCCTCATGTAAGCCTAATGAGTGTGACATTACACGCCTCATGTAAGCCTAACGAGTGTGACATTACACGCCTCATGTAAGCCTAATGAGTGTGACATTACACGCCTCATGTAAACCTAACGAGTGTGACATTACACGCCTCATGTAAACCTAACGAGTGTGACATTACACGCCTCATGTAAACCTAACGAGTGTGACATTACACGCCTCATGTAAACCTAACGAGTGTGACATTACACGCCTCATGTAAACCTAACGAGTGTGACATTACACGCCTCATGTAAACCTAACGAGTGTGACATTACACGCCTCATGTAAACCTAACGAGTGTGACATTACACGCCTCATGTAAACCTAACGAGTGTGACATTACACGCCTCATGTAAACCTAACGAGTGTGACATTACACGCCTCATGTAAACCTAACGAGTGTGACATTACACGCCTCATGTAAACCTAACGAGTGTGACATTACACGCCTCATGTAAACCTAACGAGTGTGACATTACACGCCTCATGTAAACCTAACGAGTGTGACATTACACGCCTCATGTAAACCTAACGAGTGTGACATTACACGCCTCATGTAAACCTAACGAGTGTGACATTACACGCCTCATGTAAACCTAACGAGTGTGACATTACACGCCTCATGTAAAGCCTAACGAGTGTGACATTACACGCCTCATGTAAACCTAACGAGTGTGACATTACACGCCTCATGTAAACCTAACGAGTGTGACATTACACGCCTCATGTAAACCTAACGAGTGTGACATTACACGCCTCATGTAAACCTAACGAGTGTGACATTACACGCCTCATGTAAACCTAACGAGTGTGACATTACACGCCTCATGTAAACCTAACGAGTGTGACATTACACGCCTCATGTAAACCTAACGAGTGTGACATTACACGCCTCATGTAAACCTAACGAGTGTGACATTACACGCCTCATGTAAACCTAACGAGTGTGACATTACACGCCTCATGTAAACCTAACGAGTGTGACATTACACGCCTCATGTAAACCTAACGAGTGTGACATTACACGCCTCATGTAAACCTAACGAGTGTGACATTACACGCCTCATGTAAACCTAACGAGTGTGACATTACACGCCTCATGTAAACCTAACGAGTGTGACATTACACGCCTCATGTAAACCTAACGAGTGTGACATTACACGCCTCATGTAAACCTAACGAGTGTGACATTACACGCCTCATGTAAACCTAACGAGTGTGACATTACACGCCTCATGTAAACCTAACGAGTGTGACATTACACGCCTCATGTAAACCTAACGAGTGTGACATTACACGCCTCATGTAAACCTAACGAGTGTGACATTACACGCCTCATGTAAACCTAACGAGTGTGACATTACACGCCTCATGTAAACCTAACGAGTGTGACATTACACGCCTCATGTAAACCTAACGAGTGTGACATTACACGCCTCATGTAAACCTAACGAGTGTGACATTACACGCCTCATGTAAACCTAACGAGTGTGACATTACACGCCTCATGTAAACCTAACGAGTGTGACATTACACGCCTCATGTAAACCTAACGAGTGTGACATTACACGCCTCATGTAAACCTAACGAGTGTGACATTACACGCCTCATGTAAACCTAACGAGTGTGACATTACACGCCTCATGTAAACCTAACGAGTGTGACATTACACGCCTCATGTAAACCTAACGAGTGTGACATTACACGCCTCATGTAAACCTAACGAGTGTGACATTACACGCCTCATGTAAACCTAACGAGTGTGACATTACACGCCTCATGTAAACCTAACGAGTGTGACATTACACGCCTCATGTAAACCTAACGAGTGTGACATTACACGCCTCATGTAAACCTAACGAGTGTGACATTACACGCCTCATGTAAACCTAACGAGTGTGACATTACACGCCTCATGTAAACCTAACGAGTGTGACATTACACGCCTCATGTAAACCTAACGAGTGTGACATTACACGCCTCATGTAAACCTAACGAGTGTGACATTACACGCCTCATGTAAACCTAACGAGTGTGACATTACACGCCTCATGTAAACCTAACGAGTGTGACATTACACGCCTCATGTAAACCTAACGAGTGTGACATTACACGCCTCATGTAAACCTAACGAGTGTGACATTACACGCCTCATGTAAACCTAACGAGTGTGACATTACACGCCTCATGTAAACCTAACGAGTGTGACATTACACGCCTCATGTAAACCTAACGAGTGTGACATTACACGCCTCATGTAAACCTAACGAGTGTGACATTACACGCCTCATGTAAACCTAACGAGTGTGACATTACACGCCTCATGTAAAGCCTAACGAGTGTGACATTACACGCCTCATGTAAACCTAACGAGTGTGACATTACACGCCTCATGTAAACCTAACGAGTGTGACATTACACGCCTCATGTAAACCTAACGAGTGTGACATTACACGCCTCATGTAAACCTAACGAGTGTGACATTACACGCCTCATGTAAACCTAACGAGTGTGACATTACACGCCTCATGTAAACCTAACGAGTGTGACATTACACGCCTCATGTAAACCTAACGAGTGTGACATTACACGCCTCATGTAAACCTAACGAGTGTGACATTACACGCCTCATGTAAACCTAACGAGTGTGACATTACACGCCTCATGTAAACCTAACGAGTGTGACATTACACGCCTCATGTAAACCTAACGAGTGTGACATTACACGCCTCATGTAAACCTAACGAGTGTGACATTACACGCCTCATGTAAACCTAACGAGTGTGACATTACACGCCTCATGTAAACCTAACGAGTGTGACATTACACGCCTCATGTAAACCTAACGAGTGTGACATTACACGCCTCATGTAAACCTAACGAGTGTGACATTACACGCCTCATGTAAACCTAACGAGTGTGACATTACACGCCTCATGTAAGCCTAACGAGTGTGACATTACACGCCTCATGTAAACCTAATGAGTGTGACATTACACGCCTCATGTAAACCTAACGAGTGTGACATTACACGCCTCATGTAAACCTAACGAGTGTGACATTACACGCCTCATGTAAACCTAACGAGTGTGACATTACACGCCTCATGTAAACCTAACGAGTGTGACATTACACGCCTCATGTAAACCTAACGAGTGTGACATTACACGCCTCATGTAAGACCTAACGAGTGTGACATTACACGCCTCATGTAAACCTAACGAGTGTGACATTACACGCCTCATGTAAACCTAACGAGTGTGACATTACACGCCTCATGTAAACCTAACGAGTGTGACATTACACGCCTCATGTAAACCTAACGAGTGTGACATTACACGCCTCATGTAAACCTAACGAGTGTGACATTACACGCCTCATGTAAACCTAACGAGTGTGACATTACACGCCTCATGTAAACCTAACGAGTGTGACATTACACGCCTCATGTAAACCTAACGAGTGTGACATTACACGCCTCATGTAAACCTAACGAGTGTGACATTACACGCCTCATGTAAACCTAACGAGTGTGACATTACACGCCTCATGTAAACCTAACGAGTGTGACATTACACGCCTCATGTAAACCTAACGAGTGTGACATTACACGCCTCATGTAAACCTAACGAGTGTGACATTACACGCCTCATGTAAACCTAACGAGTGTGACATTACACGCCTCATGTAAACCTAACGAGTGTGACATTACACGCCTCATGTAAGCCTAACGAGTGTGACATTACACGCCTCATGTAAACCTAACGAGTGTGACATTACACGCCTCATGTAAACCTAACGAGTGTGACATTACACGCCTCATGTAAACCTAATGAGTGTGACATTCCACGCCTCATGTAAACCTAATGAGTGTGACATTACACGCCTCATGTAAACCTAACGAGTGTGACATTCCACGCCTCATGTAAACCTAACGAGTGTGACATTCCACGCCTCATGTAAACCTAACGAGTGTGACATTACACGCCTCATGTAAACCTAACGAGTGTGACATTACACGCCTCATGTAAACCTAACGAGTGTGACATTACACGCCTCATGTAAGTAAGCCTAACGAGTGTGACATTACACGCCTCATGTAAGCCTAACGAGTGTGACATTACACGCCTCATGTAAACCTAACGAGTGTGACATTACACGCCTCATGTAAGCCTAACGAGTGTGACATTACACGCCTCATGTAAGCCTAACGAGTGTGACATTACACGCCTCATGTAAACCTAACGAGTGTGACATTACACGCCTCATGTAAACCTAACGAGTGTGACATTACACGCCTCATGTAAACCTAACGAGTGTGACATTACACGCCTCATGTAAGCCTAACGAGTGTGACATTACACGCCTCATGTAAACCTAACGAGTGTGACATTACACGCCTCATGTAAACCTAACGAGTGTGACATTACACGCCTCATGTAAACCTAACGAGTGTGACATTACACGCCTCATGTAAACCTAACGAGTGTGACATTACACGCCTCATGTAAGCCTAACGAGTGTGACATTACACGCCTCATGTAAACCTAACGAGTGTGACATTACACGCCTCATGTAAACCTAACGAGTGTGACATTACACGCCTCATGTAAACCTAACGAGTGTGACATTACACGCCTCATGTAAACCTAACGAGTGTGACATTACACGCCTCATGTAAACCTAACGAGTGTGACATTACACGCCTCATGTAAACCTAATGAGTGTGACATTACACGCCTCGTGTAAACCTAATGAGTGTGACATTACACGCCTCATGTAAGTAAGCCTAACGAGTGTGACATTACACGCCTCGTGTAAACCTAATGAGTGTGACATTACACGCCTCATGTAAACCTAATGAGTGTGACATTACACGCCTCATGTAAGTAAGCCTAATGAGTGTGACATTACACGCCTCATGTAAGCCTAACGAGTGTGACATTACACGCCTCGTGTAAACCTAATGAGTGTGACATTACACGCCTCATGTAAACCTAATGAGTGTGACATTACACGCCTCATGTAAGTAAGCCTAATGAGTGTGACATTACACGCCTCATGTAAGCCTAACGAGTGTGACATTACACGCCTCATGTAAGCCTAATGAGTGTGACATTACACGCCTCATGTAAGCCTAATGAGTGTGACATTACACGCCTCATGTAAGCCTAACGAGTGTGACATTACACGCCTCATGTAAGCCTAATGAGTGTGACATTACACGCCTCATGTAAACCTAACGAGTGTGACATTACACGCCTCATGTAAACCTAACGAGTGTGACATTACACGCCTCATGTAAGCCTAATGAGTGTGACATTACACGCCTCATGTAAACCTAACGAGTGTGACATTACACGCCTCATGTAAACCTAACGAGTGTGACATTACACGCCTCATGTAAACCTAACGAGTGTGACATTACACGCCTCATGTAAGCCTAACGAGTGTGACATTACACGCCTCATGTAAGCCTAACGAGTGTGACATTACACGCCTCATGTAAACCTAACGAGTGTGACATTACACGCCTCATGTAAACCTAACGAGTGTGACATTACACGCCTCATGTAAGTAAGCCTAACGAGTGTGACATTACACGCCTCATGTAAACCTAACGAGTGTGACATTACACGCCTCATGTAAGCCTAACGAGTGTGACATTACACGCCTCATGTAAGCCTAACGAGTGTGACATTACACGCCTCATGTAAACCTAACGAGTGTGACATTACACGCCTCATGTAAACCTAACGAGTGTGACATTACACGCCTCATGTAAACCTAACGAGTGTGACATTCCACGCCTCATGTAAACCTAACGAGTGTGACATTACACGCCTCATGTAAACCTAACGAGTGTGACATTACACGCCTCATGTAAACCTAACGAGTGTGACATTACACGCCTCATGTAAGTAAGCCTAACGAGTGTGACATTACACGCCTCATGTAAGCCTAACGAGTGTGACATTACACGCCTCATGTAAACCTAACGAGTGTGACATTACACGCCTCATGTAAGCCTAACGAGTGTGACATTACACGCCTCATGTAAGCCTAACGAGTGTGACATTACACGCCTCATGTAAACCTAACGAGTGTGACATTACACGCCTCATGTAAACCTAACGAGTGTGACATTACACGCCTCATGTAAACCTAACGAGTGTGACATTACACGCCTCATGTAAGCCTAACGAGTGTGACATTACACGCCTCATGTAAACCTAACGAGTGTGACATTACACGCCTCATGTAAACCTAACGAGTGTGACATTACACGCCTCATGTAAACCTAACGAGTGTGACATTACACGCCTCATGTAAACCTAACGAGTGTGACATTACACGCCTCATGTAAACCTAACGAGTGTGACATTACACGCCTCATGTAAACCTAACGAGTGTGACATTACACGCCTCATGTAAACCTAACGAGTGTGACATTACACGCCTCATGTAAACCTAACGAGTGTGACATTACACGCCTCATGTAAACCTAACGAGTGTGACATTACACGCCTCATGTAAACCTAACGAGTGTGACATTACACGCCTCATGTAAACCTAATGAGTGTGACATTACACGCCTCGTGTAAACCTAATGAGTGTGACATTACACGCCTCATGTAAGTAAGCCTAACGAGTGTGACATTACACGCCTCGTGTAAACCTAATGAGTGTGACATTACACGCCTCATGTAAACCTAATGAGTGTGACATTACACGCCTCATGTAAGTAAGCCTAATGAGTGTGACATTACACGCCTCATGTAAGCCTAACGAGTGTGACATTACACGCCTCATGTAAACCTAATGAGTGTGACATTACACGCCTCATGTAAACCTAATGAGTGTGACATTACACGCCTCATGTAAAAGCCTAACGAGTGTGACATTACACGCCTCATGTAAGCCTAACGAGTGTGACATTACACGCCTCATGTAAGCCTAACGAGTGTGACATTACACGCCTCATGTAAGCCTAACGAGTGTGACATTACACGCCTCATGTAAGCCTAACGAGTGTGACATTACACGCCTCATGTAAGCCTAACGAGTGTGACATTACACGCCTCATGTAAACCTAACGAGTGTGACATTACACGCCTCATGTAAACCTAACGAGTGTGACATTACACGCCTCATGTAAACCTAACGAGTGTGACATTACACGCCTCATGTAAACCTAACGAGTGTGACATTACACGCCTCATGTAAACCTAACGAGTGTGACATTACACGCCTCATGTAAACCTAACGAGTGTGACATTACACGCCTCATGTAAACCTAACGAGTGTGACATTACACGCCTCATGTAAAGCCTAACGAGTGTGACATTACACGCCTCATGTAAACCTAACGAGTGTGACATTACACGCCTCATGTAAACCTAACGAGTGTGACATTACACGCCTCATGTAAACCTAACGAGTGTGACATTACACGCCTCATGTAAACCTAACGAGTGTGACATTACACGCCTCATGTAAGCCTAACGAGTGTGACATTACACGCCTCATGTAAACCTAACGAGTGTGACATTACACGCCTCATGTAAACCTAACGAGTGTGACATTACACGCCTCATGTAAACCTAACGAGTGTGACATTACACGCCTCATGTAAACCTAACGAGTGTGACATTACACGCCTCATGTAAACCTAACGAGTGTGACATTACACGCCTCATGTAAACCTAACGAGTGTGACATTACACGCCTCATGTAAACCTAACGAGTGTGACATTACACGCCTCATGTAAGACCTAACGAGTGTGACATTACACGCCTCATGTAAGCCTAACGAGTGTGACATTACACGCCTCATGTAAACCTAACGAGTGTGACATTACACGCCTCATGTAAACCTAACGAGTGTGACATTACACGCCTCATGTAAACCTAACGAGTGTGACATTACACGCCTCATGTAAACCTAACGAGTGTGACATTACACGCCTCATGTAAACCTAACGAGTGTGACATTACACGCCTCATGTAAACCTAACGAGTGTGACATTACACGCCTCATGTAAACCTAACGAGTGTGACATTACACGCCTCATGTAAACCTAACGAGTGTGACATTACACGCCTCATGTAAACCTAACGAGTGTGACATTACACGCCTCATGTAAACCTAACGAGTGTGACATTACACGCCTCATGTAAACCTAACGAGTGTGACATTACACGCCTCATGTAAACCTAACGAGTGTGACATTACACGCCTCATGTAAACCTAACGAGTGTGACATTACACGCCTCATGTAAACCTAACGAGTGTGACATTACACGCCTCATGTAAACCTAATGAGTGTGACATTACACGCCTCATGTAAACCTAACGAGTGTGACATTACACGCCTCATGTAAACCTAATGAGTGTGACATTACACGCCTCATGTAAACCTAATGAGTGTGACATTACACGCCTCATGTAAACCTAACGAGTGTGACATTACACGCCTCATGTAAACCTAACGAGTGTGACATTACACGCCTCATGTAAACCTAACGAGTGTGACATTACACGCCTCATGTAAACCTAACGAGTGTGACATTACACGCCTCATGTAAGCCTAACGAGTGTGACATTACACGCCTCATGTAAACCTAACGAGTGTGACATTACACGCCTCATGTAAACCTAACGAGTGTGACATTACACGCCTCATGTAAGCCTAATGAGTGTGACATTACACGCCTCATGTAAACCTAACGAGTGTGACATTACACGCCTCATGTAAGCCTAACGAGTGTGACATTACACGCCTCATGTAAACCTAACGAGTGTGACATTACACGCCTCATGTAAACCTAACGAGTGTGACATTACACGCCTCATGTAAACCTAACGAGTGTGACATTACACGCCTCATGTAAACCTAACGAGTGTGACATTACACGCCTCATGTAAACCTAACGAGTGTGACATTACACGCCTCATGTAAACCTAACGAGTGTGACATTACACGCCTCATGTAAACCTAACGAGTGTGACATTACACGCCTCATGTAAACCTAACGAGTGTGACATTACACGCCTCATGTAAACCTAACGAGTGTGACATTACACGCCTCATGTAAACCTAACGAGTGTGACATTACACGCCTCATGTAAACCTAACGAGTGTGACATTACACGCCTCATGTAAACCTAACGAGTGTGACATTACACGCCTCATGTAAACCTAACGAGTGTGACATTACACGCCTCATGTAAACCTAACGAGTGTGACATTACACGCCTCATGTAAACCTAACGAGTGTGACATTACACGCCTCATGTAAACCTAACGAGTGTGACATTACACGCCTCATGTAAACCTAACGAGTGTGACATTACACGCCTCATGTAAACCTAACGAGTGTGACATTACACGCCTCATGTAAACCTAACGAGTGTGACATTACACGCCTCATGTAAACCTAACGAGTGTGACATTACACGCCTCATGTAAACCTAACGAGTGTGACATTACACGCCTCATGTAAACCTAACGAGTGTGACATTACACGCCTCATGTAAACCTAACGAGTGTGACATTACACGCCTCATGTAAACCTAACGAGTGTGACATTACACGCCTCATGTAAACCTAACGAGTGTGACATTACACGCCTCATGTAAACCTAACGAGTGTGACATTACACGCCTCATGTAAACCTAACGAGTGTGACATTACACGCCTCATGTAAACCTAACGAGTGTGACATTACACGCCTCATGTAAACCTAACGAGTGTGACATTACACGCCTCATGTAAACCTAACGAGTGTGACATTACACGCCTCATGTAAACCTAACGAGTGTGACATTACACGCCTCATGTAAACCTAACGAGTGTGACATTACACGCCTCATGTAAACCTAACGAGTGTGACATTACACGCCTCATGTAAACCTAACGAGTGTGACATTACACGCCTCATGTAAACCTAACGAGTGTGACATTACACGCCTCATGTAAACCTAACGAGTGTGACATTACACGCCTCATGTAAACCTAACGAGTGTGACATTACACGCCTCATGTAAACCTAACGAGTGTGACATTACACGCCTCATGTAAACCTAACGAGTGTGACATTACACGCCTCATGTAAACCTAACGAGTGTGACATTACACGCCTCATGTAAACCTAACGAGTGTGACATTACACGCCTCATGTAAACCTAACGAGTGTGACATTACACGCCTCATGTAAACCTAACGAGTGTGACATTACACGCCTCATGTAAACCTAACGAGTGTGACATTACACGCCTCATGTAAACCTAACGAGTGTGACATTACACGCCTCATGTAAACCTAACGAGTGTGACATTACACGCCTCATGTAAACCTAACGAGTGTGACATTACACGCCTCATGTAAACCTAACGAGTGTGACATTACACGCCTCATGTAAACCTAACGAGTGTGACATTACACGCCTCATGTAAACCTAACGAGTGTGACATTACACGCCTCATGTAAACCTAACGAGTGTGACATTACACGCCTCATGTAAACCTAACGAGTGTGACATTACACGCCTCATGTAAACCTAACGAGTGTGACATTACACGCCTCATGTAAACCTAACGAGTGTGACATTACACGCCTCATGTAAACCTAACGAGTGTGACATTACACGCCTCATGTAAACCTAACGAGTGTGACATTACACGCCTCATGTAAACCTAACGAGTGTGACATTACACGCCTCATGTAAACCTAACGAGTGTGACATTACACGCCTCATGTAAACCTAACGAGTGTGACATTACACGCCTCATGTAAACCTAACGAGTGTGACATTACACGCCTCATGTAAACCTAACGAGTGTGACATTACACGCCTCATGTAAACCTAACGAGTGTGACATTACACGCCTCATGTAAACCTAACGAGTGTGACATTACACGCCTCATGTAAACCTAACGAGTGTGACATTACACGCCTCATGTAAACCTAACGAGTGTGACATTACACGCCTCATGTAAACCTAACGAGTGTGACATTACACGCCTCATGTAAACCTAACGAGTGTGACATTACACGCCTCATGTAAACCTAACGAGTGTGACATTACACGCCTCATGTAAACCTAACGAGTGTGACATTACACGCCTCATGTAAACCTAACGAGTGTGACATTACACGCCTCATGTAAACCTAACGAGTGTGACATTACACGCCTCATGTAAACCTAACGAGTGTGACATTACACGCCTCATGTAAACCTAACGAGTGTGACATTACACGCCTCATGTAAACCTAACGAGTGTGACATTACACGCCTCATGTAAACCTAACGAGTGTGACATTACACGCCTCATGTAAACCTAACGAGTGTGACATTACACGCCTCATGTAAACCTAACGAGTGTGACATTACACGCCTCATGTAAACCTAACGAGTGTGACATTACACGCCTCATGTAAACCTAACGAGTGTGACATTACACGCCTCATGTAAACCTAACGAGTGTGACATTACACGCCTCATGTAAACCTAACGAGTGTGACATTACACGCCTCATGTAAACCTAACGAGTGTGACATTACACGCCTCATGTAAACCTAACGAGTGTGACATTACACGCCTCATGTAAACCTAACGAGTGTGACATTACACGCCTCATGTAAACCTAACGAGTGTGACATTACACGCCTCATGTAAACCTAACGAGTGTGACATTACACGCCTCATGTAAACCTAACGAGTGTGACATTACACGCCTCATGTAAACCTAACGAGTGTGACATTACACGCCTCATGTAAACCTAACGAGTGTGACATTACACGCCTCATGTAAACCTAACGAGTGTGACATTACACGCCTCATGTAAACCTAACGAGTGTGACATTACACGCCTCATGTAAACCTAACGAGTGTGACATTACACGCCTCATGTAAACCTAACGAGTGTGACATTACACGCCTCATGTAAACCTAACGAGTGTGACATTACACGCCT
This sequence comes from Ampullaceana balthica, assembly GCA_944989445.1. Classification (NCBI taxonomy): domain Eukaryota; kingdom Metazoa; phylum Mollusca; class Gastropoda; family Lymnaeidae; genus Ampullaceana; species Ampullaceana balthica. The sequence goes on along the minus strand of CALYLW010000522.1, from coordinate 643,378 downwards.
CATGTAAACCTAACGAGTGTGACATTACACGCCTCATGTAAACCTAACGAGTGTGACATTACACGCCTCATGTAAACCTATTAAAAGTTTAGCCTGTACATAAAACAACAACAGACAGGTTCAGATCGATAATTTAGTCAATCCTGTTAGCCGCGGGCCCCTGATTGATTTTTCCTTTAAAAGTCCCCCCCCCCAACCAAGTAGAAATCAACAAATAACTGATTTGATCTGAACAAGAAAGACTGTCTTGAATTGATTTAGTGTTAGTGGGCCCGCATGGCTAACCACGCCCACCACACAAACACACACACACACACACACGGCAACCATCATGGGTTGATGCCCAGTCAGTAAGTGGGGGGGGGGTCTAACATCTACTGACGACAGAGAGGATAGTTGACAATGTCGGTGATTCTCACTCAGTGCTAATGAGGGATCCTGACGATGCTGGGGGGAAGGGGGGCGGTTTGATTGTTGAGGCCTACAAGTCTATAAGGCCCACTGCCAGGGATAACATGAAACATGCCTAGTTGGCGCGAGCATGCAGGTAAGACATTTCCGGACCACGTGACCAGTGGAGCCTCGTTGTGAGTCTGTTTCAAATAACAACATTCAACCCGGAAGTTGGCTAATGGTGTATGGTGAGAACAGCCTCCCGCCCCTCACACACACACACAACTGTTGTATCATTAGCGCCATTTTATCGTTCGGCCACACACCAGGTATCCCGGCATGAACTTTCCACACACCGGGTATCCCGGCATGAACATGCCACACACCATGTATCCCGGCATGAACATGCCACACACCGAGTATCCCGGTTTTCCCGACATGTACTTTCCAAATACTGATCTGATCGATGACGTCAAACAATGTTTACTGTTTAGTTTATAAAGTTGCGCAACTCTCCTCTTGTTGGGGTCATAGGTGTGTGTGTGTGCGTCTATGTGTCTGTGTGTGAGGGGGGAAGGAGGGATAACGACTAAAATCACCAAAATATCGTCTAATTAACAGATGCCAACAAAGTGACCGTTAGAACGGTGTATTTTAGTAACTCTTTGGATTTATGGTCCAAGAAAAACACGTTGTCACATTATTTCTAAATTCAGCAACCAACAAGAGAACTCTTGACAGATTTGGGCCACCTGACCACACTATTTTCCCTTTGTCTTATTTTTGATAAACTGTCGTTAAGAGATTGCTGGGATTCTGACTTTTACTGGTGTCAAGTGTGACTCCAGCTGTGTCCATGTCTCTAAGTCAAGTGTGGCTCCAACTGTGTCCATGTCTCTAAGTCAAGTGTGGCTCCAATTGTGTCTATGTCTCTAAGTCAAGTGTGACTCCAGCTGTGTCCATGTCTCTAAGTCAAGTGTGGCTCCAACTGTGTCCATGACTCTAAGTCAAGTGTGGCTCCAATTGTGTCTATGTCTCTAAGTCAAGTGTGACTCCAGCTGTGTCCATGTCTCTAAGTCAAGTGTGGCTCCAACTGTGTCCATGTCTCTAAGTCAAGTGTGGCTCCAATTGTGTCTATGTCTCTAAGTCAAGTGTGACTCCAGATGTGTCAATGTCTCTAAGTCAAGTGTGGCTCCAACTGTGTCCATGACTCTAAGTCAAGTGTGGCTCCAGATGTGTCCATGGTTCTAAGTCAAGTGTGGCTCCAACTGTGTCCATGACTCTAAGTCAAGTGTGACTCCAGATGTGTCCATGTCTCTAAGTCAAGTGTGGCTCCAACTGTGTCCATGACTCTAAGTCAAGTGTGACTCCAGATGTGTCCATGACTCTAAGTCAAGTGTGGCTCCAGATGTATCCATGGTTCTAAGTAAAGTTAGGCTCCAACTGTGTCTATGACTCTAAGTCAAGTGTGGCTCCAACTGTGTCCATGACTCTAAGTCAAGTGTGACTCCAGATGTGTCCATGACTCTAAGTCAAGTGTGGCTCCAGATGTATCCATGGTTCTAAGTAAAGTTAGGCTCCAACTGTGTCTATGACTCTAAGTCAAGTGTGGCTCCAGATGTATCCATGGTTCTAAGTAAAGTTAGGCTCCAACTGTGTCTATGACTCTAACTCAAGTGTGGCTCCACCACTCTTGCCCCTGGTCTTTCACTATCAACCACGCCCCTATTCCACAAAGCCCCGCCTCCTCTTCTAGCCAACTCTACGCCTTGCCATTATTTCCTTGTTGCCGCGAAACAAACGATTTGTCTTGTCTTACGGTCTTTTAAAAATCAAATCAATTTTCCTCTGAGAGTATTACTGCTGATGACGTCATTGCCCCATTCTCCCTTTTAAAAAACATTTCATTACGTCCTTTAAAGCTGATAGAGGAAGGGATGGGGTTTAAAATAGGAACTAAATCTGATTAGAGTTAAAGGGACAAAGAAGAAGAGAAAGTATCTCTGGTGCCCCGGGGAAGTGTGTGTGTGTGTGGGGGGGGGGCGGCTTACGTACAAGTTTATAAGATTTTGAAAGCACTGGTTGAACTAAAAGTCCGAGTCAGATTAGCCTGAGAGTCTCTTGTACTGATATGAGAACCTTTGCAGGAGATATGTCTTCCGTTAACCTTGTTGGCGGCCATTTGAGCTAGCCCCGAGCACGTGCTGCTTTGAATGCTGGGATATTATTGCGACTTTCACTTCCTGGATGGACTTTCGCTACTCGGGACGGACTATTGCCGACGTGAACTGGAGCAACGGATGCTGTAAACCTTCCAAATGTTGACCATGTGGGCAAATTATATTTCTGGCAATCCATCCAATTATCGAGACCGGAAATATTTTTTTTTGGGGCGAAGTTTGTTGTGGTATCGACAGGTGATGTTGCTTTGCTCTGGGAGGAGGGGGCGGGACTGTAATGTCGGTGACATCAACCAAAGAAGACAAGTGTTAAAATATTCGCCAATTTTTGTGTAAGGACTTCGTATAGAACCAATGATAATATAAGTATCAAATAATATTTATTGCAAGGGCTTTGTATAGAAAAATATCGGTATACAAGTATAAAATACTTTTTTGTTGGTATACAATGGGTATACAAGTATAAAATAGTATTTTTTGCAAGGACTTCGTATAGAAGCAATAATAATACGAGTATAAAATAATTTTTAAAGGACTTCGTATAGAAAAAATGGGTATAAATCAACGGTTGCCAAATGGCGGCTCGCGGGCAACATGCGGCTCTTTTGTGTTCAGATTGTGGCTCGCGGGCAACATGCGGCTCTTCTGTGTTCAGATTGCGGCTCGCGAGCCGCATGCGGCTCTTCTCTGTTAAGATTGCGGCTCGCGAGCAATTTATGAAATTAACAATTTTTCTTTGAAATATATAATATAAAAAATCTTCTCTTTTAATCTTCTTGGCCGAAACAAAGGTTTGGAAATAATGTTGGCTAGATCTAAACACAAAAACACGAGCTTGCTGAGTTAAGGGCTGGAATGTGTCAGTAGCAGACAATACATTTTGTGTGTGTGTAATTGTAAGGACTTTGTATAGAAACAATGATTATACAAATAAAAATTACTATTTTTTTAAGGACTTTGCAAAAAAACAATGGGTCGGACCCGATTGTCAACACTGATGTTGACCTTAGCCTCAAAAGTTGTCCAAAGAGACATGAAGCCAGACGTACTATGGTAGAAGCCTTACTAGCGTCCCTTGGAGACGAGCCAGCGGCCGCACTAATGTCCCTTGGAGACAAGCTATCAGTTTTGTTGATTGCAGCCAGAAGCCACTCATGTGATCTAAATTATACTCCAATTACTTGTATTTAGATTAGTTGGGCCTATGCCCCTGGCATATTGTGCGTCTTTTGAACTTTTCTATTTCTGTTGAAGAGTTATTATAATTCTAGTTTGATACATCGCAATAATAGTTTGTTGGCATCACCCAAAGTGACGTAGACGTAGGAAAGTAGGATTAAGGTAGGTGGGGGCGGGAGGGGAGGGGAGGCCCGCTTATGGCGAGATTTGTGTATATTTAGGGATGGACGAAATTTTCGAACAAGTTATACGAAATAATAGTGGTTTAGAGACAGGGATATATTTTTAAACAAAATAAATAACTAAAATACTAGTTACAAATATTTAGGGCTGCGCAAATTAACGATTAATTTCTCGATTAATTGTTTTAAAAAATAATGATTAAATTATATTTAACGATTAATAGACCCATCACTTACAAATTATTGGAAGTCAAAAAGTAAAACAAAAAATATTTTAAAATAGCGGCCGATAAATAATAAATTTCCTGACGATTACACGAACATTTTGGTTTTAAACTATTGACTGACGGGAATGTTCAAAATGTTGATAAAGTTTGCCTACCATGGTTCTAACACTTCGCCTACTTATCAAACCAAATGAAAAGCGTATTAAGCTAATGGCAGTAATGGAGTCTGACTCAAAGACAGAAAATGACGACAGCTCTTCTGATGAATTACTGCGTTACAAAATGAAGATGAAAGTTCCTGAATCCATTAACCCTCTACAATGGTGGAAACTTAATGAACACCGATATCCGATAATGTCATTCCTTGCCAATACCGTTTTATGCATACCAGTTACCACAGTTCCATGTGAATGATTGTTCAGTCCGGCTTGTTACATCGTCAATTAGACCCGCTCATCACTTGAACCAAATAATGTCAACACACTTGTCTTTTTGCGTAGTTGGTGGTTAAACTATGACATATAAAGGAGACATTCCAGTGTTATTTAGATTTTCAACCAGAAAGTTTAATAAGTGTTTCTTATGACATCATAAATTAATTTTTGGCTTTAATCGAAATTAATGATTAATTAATCGTTAATTTTTTCAAAAGTTAACGATTAAATTTAAATAAATCGTTAACAGCCCCACAAATATTATAAAAAATTGAATGTTTAAAATTAATTGATTGATTTCTTCAATTATTTTGAATTTAACAATAACATGGGTCGAGTCTAGGTGAAGGCGTGTCTTGTTCCCGGGCTAAAGGGCGTCACTGAGCCCACCCGACAGGGTCTTGTTCCCGGGCTAAAGGGCGTCACTGAGACCACCCGACAGGGTCTTGTTCCCGGGCTAAAGGGCGTCACTGAGCCCACCCGACAGGGTCTTGTTCCCGGGATAAAGGGCGTCCCTGAATACACCCAGCCTCCGAGTGGGGAAGTAAAGGCGGCCGGACATTGTGCTAGCCACACAATCCCCTCGTATGCCGTGGCTATAGAAACTTGTTAACGCTGGTGCACTTAGGCCAGCATGAGCTGACAAGAGGACTTAAATTTACCTAGGTATTTAACCTAAATGTTATGTTATCTTATCTTATCTGTTTACAGACGCTCCTTCTATACAGAAGATTATTGCGTCCTACGCTTATCTATGGTTTGTGTTTAGTCCTGCATTTTTATTAGAGATTTAAATGTTGATAAAGTGTTGGTTTTCCTGGATTCTTCAGGCAACCCATTCCACGCCCGAATTCCCGACGGGAAGAATGAAAATTTGTATGTGCTTGTTCTTGCATACGGAATAAGAAAGGTGTTTTTATCCTTATGTCTATCTGAGGGTTGTATTAAGTTATCTTTGTGTTGTATTTCTAAATTAGAATTAATTGCTTTATGTATGATTACTACTTTGCTCTTGGTTCTTTTATCCTCTAGTGTTTCAAGGTTTAATGATTTAACTAATGGTGTTATTCTTGTCAGTTTTGAATATTCTCCAGTAATGAATCTGGCAGCTCTTTTTTGAATTTGTTCTAGTTTATCAATGCTTTCTTTGGTCGATGGGTCCCATACAGAAGATGCATATTATAGTACAGGTCTCACCAAAGTGAGGTAGCATTTTAGTTTTATATCTCTATTACATTTGTTAAAGTTCCTTTTTATAAAGCCTAAGGTTTTATTTGATTTTTAATAACTTCATTGACATGGGGATTCCATGATAGTTTCTCATTTATTAAGACTCCTAAGTATTTTGCATCTTTAGTTTGGGTCAGTTCTTTTCCATGAATGTAATATTTTGAATTTATTTGTTCTGACCTTAAATTTACCTAGGTATTTAACCTAAAAAAATTAACCTGAACATTGTTATGGAACCTTCCTCTGCTGAAATGGAGCTGTTAGAGTTATAGGAAGCAGGGGCGTCACTAGGAGGTGCGGACCGCACCGGGTGACACCATCACAAGAGGTGACACCAACATGTAAAATTTTGTATGTTCCCGTTATTTGGCACTGGCAGACTCGGAGAAGGTCTATGTGGTAAGTCGTGAGGGGGTAACACCATGAGCTACTCCACTGGGTGACACCAACCCTAGTCATGCCTCAGGGTTGTCTTGTCTTATCTATACAGACGCTCCTTCTATACAGAAGATTAATGCGTCCACAGACCATGCCGGTCTGTTGGCAAGTGATGCAGCGTTCACAAGCCTCGGCTATAAGGGTCCCACGCATTACCCAGCCGCCTTTATTTCCCTAACTAATGTTAGGTACCCATTCGGAGCTGGGTGGACCCAGGGACGCCCTAGGCCCTGGGAATAAATTCTTGCCTTTTAAAGGATTCGAACCCGTGACCATACCACTCGACCACCGTGCCCCTAAAGCCACAAGTCACCATCTCGTGCCACAAGTCACCATCTCGTGCCACAAGTCACCATCTCGTGCCACAAGTCACCATCTCGTGCCACAAGTCACCATCTCGTGCCACAAGTCACCATCTCGTGCCACAAGTCACCATCTCGTGCCACAAGTCACCATCTCGTGCCACAAGTCACCATCTCGTGCCACAAGTCACCATCTCGTGCCACAAGTCACCATCTCGTGCCACAAGTCACCATCTCGTGCCACAAGTCACCATCTCGTGCCACAAGTCACCATCTCGTGCCACAAGTCACCATCTCGTGCCACAAATCACCATCTCGTGCCACAAGTCACCATCTCGTGCCAGAAGTAAATTATAGTTGAAATGTCGTCGACTTAAGAAAACTAATTGCCAACTTATATCTATATTTTTGGTACAACTTGGTTCTGTGAATCTTTGTACTCCACAATCAAGTTCATTAAATCAAAGCATCGAGCAGTAACTATAGTAACCAGCATCTGACAGAATGCCTTTGCACCACAACTACCGTACTAGCTAATAAATAGATTTAAAGAAGCTTGCTATTTCAAAGATTTTTCAGAAAAAATCATAATAATTAAAATTAATGTTCATTCAGTGCTGGATTTACAGGATTTACCTATAAGTTACACAAGCTATAGCTTAGGGTCTCCACTTTTTTTTGCACGCCCCTCCCTCCAAAAAAAAAGTTTGAGTGAGCAATTGTCTTAAATACACTTAAATATTTTGTGATTGGCCCAACAACTGTTTACGTCAAAGTCATGAATCCTGTATACCATAGAACAGCTTCGGTAACACATCTTACAAGCAAACGTGGCTCAAGGATTAACAGCTTAATATGCCTATCAAAATAAATAGATAATTAACAGCAGTACTACAAAAAATGTTCTTGAACGAGTTGTGGCAGACATAATTACTGTGTCAGAGCGTTGTTTACGTTTCAGGGGAGATAAGGAAACATTTTCCTCTCCTCACAATGGCAATTTCCTTGGATTACTCGAACTTATACCAAAATTTAATTCTTGTCTAGTAAACCATATTTTAAAAAAATAGGGACAAAAAGGGATCAGGTGCCACATCTAATCTTGCTTATACAAAATGTGGTGAATTTATCCACATTATGGCACATAAAACAAGAGAAACAATCTAGGATGATTTAAGTTCTTCAGTTTATCTGTTGATTACACGCCAGACCGGTCGCATCAGTCAGTTCAATCTTATTGTGAGGTATGTTGTACCAGATAATGGGCTACCTATTAACAAATATGCTATGTGCTGGCAATTCCCCAAATCTTGTTTGTAGAGCAGCAGTTGACAGTTGTTTAGAAGCAGTAAAAAATGTGAAATTGTTTAAGAAATAGACAATTTGTTTTCATCATCTACACATAGATGGGCAGTATTGTTGTCATCTTCAAAGATGCATTCCCTGGTATAGGAGCGATTTCGAGATTGTTTCTTAATACTTGTATAATGTTTGCAAACTGCTCTGGAGAAACGTCGTTTTCTCAGATGAAGAGGACAAAAATATAATTTATAACAACACTGCCTCAATTAAATTATGTTCCCTTAGTCTCTTACTCTTGCATATTAATATTATAGAAAGAGACAAACTACGCAGTTAATCATTTGGTGATATCATTATCATTGAAAATGTTTTAGTTTAATATACAAATAATTTCTAAATACTTGTAACATTTTCCAAGAAATTATATAATAAGCCATCGTAAATTGTGCCTTTTAAAAGAAATTTTGTCTCCTTTTACCAGAATTTGCATCTTAAAATTTAAAAAAAAAGATTTTAAGTTAAAGAGTATTTTAATTTCTAAACATTTCTTAATTATATTTCAGTTTAACCCTCTTGGTATCCGAAATCATATTTGGCACTCACATAAAAGATTTGGACTTACATGTATAAAGATGCCCATATCTCCAGCAGCTCAGGCTTCAGGCCTCATCAAGTCTAAATCCGGCCTTGTGTTCACTATAATTATGTCTGTATGCAGTGTTTCTATTCATAAACTTTACATATTTAAATATTTGTTTATTGTGTAACTGTAAAGCATATATTTCTCAAACATACGGTTAATGTTAAAGTTAAAGCAATTGTAAAGTTTGAATAATTAAATGCGAAAAAAAAATAATAATAATAAATCACGAAAGGAATTTTTCATTGAGTGTGGGCTCGTGACCCATGCCAAAGTGAAAGTGCTTCATTGAGCATCATTGGGGTCTCAATTAAAAAAAAATTGCTCTCAGTTACTGTGAACAAAATAAAACCATCTATTACTGTCAGTTACTACAGGTCTGGCTACTCTTGAAATAAATATATTTAATATAAAACAATCTCTTTGGTTTAGTATGAAGATATGTAAGTAGTTTTGCGAAAGTAGTTTTTAACTTTTCATAATGGCTGACGACAAAATTACCCTTCGTTTGCACACGACTCGCACTACTGATATCAATAAACAAGTTTTATCTATATTTAGAAACCACGTGAAAACCTGTACTAAAAGAATATTTTTATTGATTTAATTTACATCCTTTTGTGATTAGGTTCGTGCTAAATTAAGATGAAGTATCATTGAAACGTTGAAATTGAAGCTACTTTACACTTCTACTTTTCTACTACAGACTACTGATATGACTTCTTGATCTTGTCATCTCTTCAATTTATGTTATTTTTTTTTATTTTAAAGGCAAAAGCAGGTAGGCTGATAGAACAGTTTAGTTTAGTCGTTTAGTTCTACATTTTTAATTTTTTACTATAGTAGTTACTAGTAGTAGTAGTCTGTAGTTTAGTAGGCTAGGCTAGTATTAGTAGTAGTAGGAGTCAGTAGGATCAGTTTCTCGGATTATAATTAAAATTATATTGGGATCATTAAAATTCATTATTAATTTTATTTTATATATTTAAAATTAATGATAAATAATTAATATCAAGTTTAAAAAAATGAAACTTTAAAATAATCACATCGATTTCTGCTACTATATACTAAGTTGAAACTAAGGCTAAGGACTTTGTCAATAAGTAAGTTAACTAAGTCTCTAAGTCTAGTTCTAATTTATTGAAAAAAAGAAATGGTCTACCAGCTACCAAACTCATACAATTAAAATAGACTAGACTAGGCTAATCAATTGACATTTTTATTTACTACTATTATCACTATTACTTTTAGTACTTATTATTATTACTTAATTTTATTAATGAGGCCTAAGCATTTTTCCCAGACCTTATAATTATAACTTAATAGCTTATAGGCTTATACTTATACATTATATAAAAATGCATAGATGTAACTATTGTACTGTAATGATTTACTATCATTTACTACTAGTGGGAATAATGGACATGGCATACGTAATATAAATTGTAATGTTTATCTTATTAATTAAGTAATCTTTAAAATGAATCAATATCATCATACAAAAATAACTTCATGTGCCATTATCAGGACAAATAAGGATGCTTCAGGTGCTCTTTAAAACCTAATGAAGTAGCTAAATAGTTATCACCAGATAGCTGAACGCTATCTATCCCAGTCAGTGTCATCTTGATAAAAACAGTTTTAAATTATTATTTTAGTTTCATGAATCACATGTCTTGTTTATCTTGGAAAAATGCCTCATGCATGGAATATTTTAATTAGGAATTTACTGATGTCAAATACTTTAAATTGTCATACGTCTCAGCTAGAAATCATTTGTGTTTGGAAATTTCCCTGTCCCTTTGCTTGCATTTCTTGCCTGTTTGTTTCTTCAAGGATATTTATAATATTTTTGGTTCTACTTTCAGTTATTGCAACTGATGGAGCCTGTGATAGCTAAGGTGATAACCTTAGTTGTTCTCATCTTTCTGACACTGCTATCTAGTGTATTACCTTATTATCTAGTATTGCGGGGTACACATTCCTTAGTGTCTGGAAGGAGACGGGACAAGATTGTAGGATATTTGAACTGTTTTGCTGGTGGTGTTTTTTTTGGAACACTGCTTCTACACTTACTAACGGAAGGCTCTGAAGAATTTGAAAATTACAAAAAATATGCCAACCTTGATATCGAATTACCACTATTCAACATATTTGTTGCTGCTGGCTTCTTTTTAGTAGCTTACATAGAGATTTTTATGCGTAACTGTCTTTACACCGAAGTTCCAGTTGTGACCAATGTGGAGATTGATGTACCCGAGGCCTCAGGGTTGTCTAATGGTTATCCTCAGCGAAACTATGGTTCTCTTCGGACGTCCCCTCTTGTCACAGAACATCAGGAGTGTCATGGAGATCACCAACATTCTGACGATGTCACCCGGAGATTATTGAAATCTGAACAGTCTAACCAGCCAGCAAGAGACAGAGCCAATGAGGCCAACACAGAACAGGCTTTGAATGCAAGTCTGGATGCAGACGCAAGAACTGCATCATCAACACCCACTGGCATCAGAGCTTTTCTTCTGCTTGTCGCATTGTCCTTTCACACAATATTTGATGGCCTTGCCGTGGGACTGCAACATACTGCATCGGGGATATGGCAGGTGTTTGCAGCTATATCTATTCACAAGACCATCATCGCTTTCTGCCTTGGACTTGAAGTATTTAAAAGTGAGCCCAACAGACCTTTCCGTGCATTCCTCTGGCTGTGTTTCTTTTCCCTCATGTCTCCCATAGGGGATTGGTCTCGGTATTTTCTTAACTTCAGGAGGGGTCAATGACGGCGCCCGGCTGCTTTCGTCCAGCATACTTCAAGGACTGGCTTCAGGAACATTTTTATATGTGACTTTCCTGGAGCTATTGTGTGTTTATATTGGACACAATAGTAAAGGAGATTTTCTTTCTCTGTTTTTTTCAATGACTGGATTTGTTTTAATGACGTTGGTGAAGTTGTTAGATCATGACTGAGGGTCATCCAAAACTTTGCAGTATTAGTGGAGAATTTTATATTTCATTTTATTCATACACCAGAAATGTTTTGTTATTTGTAAAAATATGAATTATTTTTTAACCTTTACAAAGAAATTGTTCGTCTGCCAATTAAAAAAATTTATAAGTTTGTGTCATTAAAAAAATACACTAACATATCCATGCCTTAAAAAAAGAAATTAAATAACATTAAGTAGATAAATAAATTGTAAATGTGATATAATTTTAAGTTATTTCCTTTTATATCAATATCATTTAATTTTATTTGAATCAAAAGAAGAGGTTGCCATTTTTTAAAATTATTTTAAAATAAAGATTACATTGGAAGATGAATCAGTGATTTTTAATTTTCAATTTTTAAAAAAATTATAATTTTTGAACATAAAAAGCCTATTCAATATTCTTACCATATATAGTGTTCTACTTGAGCATATTTATTAAAAGTAATTTGAGTACATGTATATGATGCTTAAAAGCTTTAATAAAATGATAGAGCAAAATAGTTCATTCCCAGGGAGTAAGTTCATTATACTTCTTCATTCCCAGGGAGTAAGTTCATTATACTAGTTCATTCCCAGGGAGTAAGTTCATTATACCAGTTCATTCCCTGGGAGTAAGTTCATTATACTAGTTCATTCCCAGGGAGTAAGTTCATTATACTAGTTCATTCCCAGGGAGTAAGTTCATTATACTAGTTCATTCCCAGGGAGTAAGTTCATTATACCAGTTCATTCCCAGGGAGTAAGTTCATTATACTAGTTCATTCCCAGGGAGTAAGTTCATTATACCAGTTCATTCCCAGGGAGTAAGTTCATTATACTAGTTCATTCCCAGGGAGTAAGTTCATTATACCAGTTCATTCCCTGGGAGTAAGTTCATTACACCAGTTCATTCCCTGGGAGTAAGTTCATTATACTTGTTCATTCCCTGGGAGTAAGTTCACTATATCAGTTCATTCCCTGGGAGTAAGCTCATTATACTTGTTCATTCCCAGGGAGTAAGTTCATTACACCAGTTCATTCCCTGGGAGTAAGTTCACTATATCAGTTCATTCCCTGGGAGTAAAGTCATACTAGTTCGTTTCCGAGGAGTAAGCTCATTGATATTAAACTATCATTGAGGACTAATTTCAAATTCTCATTGCTATTTCCATCATGTGAAAATCAGTTCAAATGAGAACATCTAAATACTCAGATCAATGAAATTTATTTGGGCATTATAATATGTGTGAAGCTTTTAAACCTCTATAATATGTGTGAATCTTTTAAACCTCTATAATATGTGTGAATCTTTTAAACCTCTATAATATGTGTGAATCTTTTAAACCTCTATAATATGTGTGAATCTTTTAAACCTCTATAATATGTGTGAATCTTTTAAACCTCTACAATTTTTTTTTCAATAGCAACGTTTTAATGTACATATCTGCAATTTTACTATTACTGTATGTCACATGTATAAATCCACAAAAATGTCAGTTAATATAACTATCATTCTATGTGAATTACACAGCTGTTTTTAAGTGAAACTAAGTGATATTGACTAATGAGACAAGACAACTTATGCGATTTTGAAACAAAAATCCTCTGTGCTTTAGATTAGATTGGCAGAAACAGCCCGAAAAATAAAAACAACCAACTACTATTTGGAGAGGTTATCTCCCTCACATCACATGACCTAGCAAAGCTTGGAGAGGTTATCTCCCTCACATCACATGGCCTAGCAAAGCTTGGAGAGGTTATCTCCCTCACATCACATGGCCTAGCAAAGCTTGGAGAGGTTATCTCCCTCACATCACATGACCTAGCAAAGCTTTTCTTAGGCTGTATGTGAATATAAGATATATTGCCATACAAGTACAAAGTGTAGAAAAGAGGGTGCACATTGTATTAGATGATAGATGTAAGAATGTGTGCTAACTACAAGTCTTTCAATTTATCCATGATTGCTTTCATTTATATAAGTGAATGTGAAGTCAAACATGAATGATATTACATTATTTGTATATTATTTTATGAATGTTTTTTTGTGACGCTATGCTATTTTTAAACAGTATGGTTGGCCTTAAGCATCTGAGAACTCATATTCCTTCAGTATGGTTGACCTAAGCACCAGAGAACTCATATTCCTTCAGCCTTTTTTAATTTATTTATTTTTTTAAAAAAACCTGTTTAACCTGAAATGCTATAGGTTAATCAAGAGATCAATGTTTAAAATCATTGGATCCATTACATTTTTTACATTACATTGTTGCTGTACTTTTTTTTAGTAAGGTAGAATTTAATAAATTTTCTTTCATTTACCTCATAATTATATCCTCTGGACTTTTTCATATCTCAGCTTTTGTTGGCAAGATTGTACAAATATTTAAAACACAGCAAAATATTTTTTAAAATGCTACATTATTTTTAAAGGCAATAATAATTTGACCTAAGTACATTATTGCTAATTTCATGTAGATAATGTTGAAATAAAAGTTGATCATTTAATATTTAATGTTCAAGTTGTTGCCATGACAAAAGAACAACTCTGGAATAAAGCTGGTCTGAAACTGAAGATTTTATACTACTGAATATAAATATTGAATGAAGGAAACGTCTCAAGCAAGTGTACATACATTTTATTATCAAAGTTTATATTTTTTACACTGCAGCAAATTATTCACAACTAATTAGGAAGTGTAACTTACACTTAATGAGAGAGAATAATGAATCAAACAATCAAAGCTGTCAACTAACAATTCAAAATCATCTCAAATTGAGGCTAAAAACAGAAAATTAAACAGGGGTAGGGGAGAATCAAGTGATTTTCAGATCTTTAAATAATTTTTTTTTGGTGGTAATTGGCCCATAAGGATTTGCCAACAGTGAGCACATTGAAATAATACATGAAATGTTGCCTAAAAGGTTGTCTTATCTAAACCAGACCATCAATGAGGCGTGTGACGTGCTAAACCAGACCATCAATGAGGCGTACGACGTGCAGGATGATGGGGACTGTCGACTGGCACTGGCTGTCAATGCAGGCCTGTGGAGATGTAAGCAAAATTTCAAACAGAGTCAAATAGTTTCATCAAACTGACCACTGCTTATGTCCAGAGTCAAATAAGTTCAGCAAACTGACCACTGCTTATGAAATCTTAGGAATTATTGACAACTTGTCACTTTAGAATCCCAAGGTTCAATGTGAACTTGTGGTCAAATCGAGTTTGAAAATTTGATGTTTAGACCTTGGCTGGTAGTTCATCTAGAAGGAAACTGACTTCAAACCTCCGCTGCCTTGCGGCTACACTCGCTACCCGGGAAAGGCTAAGGGAGTAAACCCTGACAGAAAAACAGGAACTACAGACGGTCTATACATAAAAATTATGTACATTCCGACAGCTCCTGCGACGCCAAGCTGCATCGGCGCAAGTCCTTCCCTTGGTTACAACATTGACGTGGAGAGGGGATATATGCTGTATGGGCAGCAGCTAATTCTCCATAACAACCGCCCAGGCTTGCATCACCTCTGGTGAGGACACTGCAGCGTCTCCAAAAGTCCTGCACCAAGAAGTTTTTTGCAAAAAAAACAACAAAAAAACCAAGGTGATGCACCATCGTCTCTCGAGACGGAAGGATGCAGAAGAAGACCTATATAGAGTTAGAACCTTCTTATTCTTGACTTCCTACAAATTGTCTCATGATACAGCTTTCATATTTGTTACCATGATAGATTGATACATGGACCATAACCTGGTGGCCATATGTACTTCCTACACAATTGTCTCATGACACAGCTTTCATATTTTTGACCATGATAGATTGATACATGGACCATAACCTGGTGGCCACAACTAATTTTCTTTTTCACAAATTGGACTTAGAACCTTGTTATAATACATACCTGCCTACCTATATAGACTCAGAACCTTGTTATAATACATACCTGCCTAACAGCTTCCAATAAGTCATCTAACTTTTTAACTTCAGCTTCTGCTTTCTGCCAGTTGGATTCAAGAATCTTCATCTGTAATTGTACAATTTAACTCCCTATTATTCTTCACTTGATCACATAAAATAAGTAAAAAACTTACTAGAGATGTATTCAAAGGGCAAGGAATCTTGGCAACGGCCTTTGTTTCTTAATGCCATCACTTAAAAAATGAAAGTCTACTGAATTTTGTTCCATTTGACTTCAAACTTTACATGAAGTTTAACTGGAGGTTATAATCCTCCTTTTCTTCATAAACAAAGAGTTTTTAAGGTGAATGCAAAACCTAATGGCATATTCCTATTATACTTGCGACACCGTTCCCTAACCCTTTACATGGATCATAGCCTTATCTTTCTTATGTTTTGTTTCTCTTACCCTTTGCCCTTTACATGGAGCATAGCCTTATCTTTCTTATGTTTCATTTCTCTTATCATTTACATGGTATATTCCTCTCATATTTGTGAGACACTTCCCATACCCGTATCTTTGTTTTCTTTCTCTTACCCTCCTTGTGGTTTTCTCCTCAAACTCTTGGTTCTTTTCTCTCTCCTTAAACAGCTTCATAATGCTTTCATGATTCTGAGAACATTGAAACAAATGGTCACTTCTAAACTATAGCCACACAACTACATACAACAGTTATTCCAGTAATACATTGAGCAAATGATCACTTCTAAACTATAGCCACACAACTACATACAACAGTTATTCCAGTAATACATTGAGCAAATGATCACTTCTAAACTATAGCCACACAACTACATACAACAGTTATTCCAGTAATACGTTGAGCAAATGATTACTTCTGATCGACAGCAAGACAAAATGAGCTGAAGAGTTAGTTCTACCACCAACCTTCTGACGTAAAGAGACAATTTCCCTGGCAGATATAACATCAGGCTCTTTTGAATAGCTCAGTTTCTTGGTAAAGTCTTCTAACCGTTCTGTCAATAGGTTGACCTGCCCCTTGAGGTCCTCGACTCTCAGTTGTAACTCTTTCTTGTCAGTCTCAAGTCTCTGTAAACAAACAAGGAATTGTACAGAAAACTTATCAATGTTAACTTCACAAAACTCTTGTAAACAAAAAAATGATTCAGGTTAAAGTTCAAAAGCCGCAAAAACACGAGGAGACCAATGTCTAGTTTGATATTTATTGCTGCTGGACAGGTCAGACCTGCCGAGGGAAAAAACAAATCTGTATAGGGGTCCGCGCGCGGAGTCACGGCACTATGGGGTGCCGGTTTAAGAACTACATACTAAATAAATTAATATAAAGTAATAAAGTTACCTCCATTATGTTTTAATTTTAAGAGTCTACAGAACACCACAGAATAGGATAAAAACATTACGGGAAACTTTTACATTACATACAGATATCTACACAACAGAATATCCATATGAACAGAGGCTGCATAGAGTTCAGTTTTCCAGCATCTACCTAGTGGCCTTTTTGCACTTGTCAAACAGTTCTTAGCTTTGCAATTGATTTTAGTTAAATATTAAAATCAATTTTAGTTATAAAGAGTATCAGTACCAGCTTTAATGCTTGGCCTTGTTTCATTGTAATTTGCCTGGAAACATTTCTTCTACTCTGGCATTAAAAAGATAGGTATTGGCGAGATATTTCATTCTTCCAATATGAATGTTGGTAAATACAACTTTTGATCTCATAACTGAAAGTGAATTGCCAATTCCTTCAACAAAGTAATTGGTAACAGTAACAGATTTACTACTTTAACTTGACTCATTTATCAGCAGTTATCATTTTTGATTTAAAAACTATTTTTATTGTTATCATTGAACCCACAACTTTCAATGGATAACTGGGTCTGCCACAGATTGAACATGTTTCGCCACAGGGTCAAGGCCGAATAAATTAGCGTTTTTCAGAATATTGATACTGTTTCGAAAACAAATGACGTCATTTTCTTTGTTGCGCTAGACTAGTCTTAGTACTAGTACTATCACCCTCAAGCTCACACGCTGGAAAACTTTTTCAGCAGGTTTCTTTAACCCTAGAACTGTCCAGTGAATTTTTCTGTATCGTCCTCCCATTTTAGCATTTTTCATAGGCTTTTTAAAAATGACAAAATCCCTTACTAAATGAACTCAAGATACCCTAACATGTAACATTTTCTGAAAGTAAATCGGATGAGGTTTCTTATGGCATAGAAATAATTTGTTTTTATATTATGTGTTGACACTGACCTTGACCTTCACAGAGTGAGTAAAATTTTACTACATGTACTCATCTTCTGCATTCAAACCACCCTCACACTCTATAACTTGTTTAAACTGTCATAAAACCAACATTTTCAGATACTAAAAACAATACTCTTTCAGAAAATGTATAGTTATATTCATTTGTTTGAAAAATGTAATTTTGGTGAATTTTTTTCTTTCATAACCTTCAAATTTCGGTCACTCCAAAAAAAGAAAAGGGAAATTATATTGCATTTATCATTTAACTGACTTAAAAAATTCCTTTTCTGAATTAATTCAATCAATGTTTAATTACAATAGTACTTGTGAAAACAAAGACCACAAATATGAATGTCTTTGATTATTTTTTCTTTTCCGACTAAGACCCTGGTTGGTCTGATGAATGAGGTGAGGCTCACAATGCTCGTGGCACCCAACTTTGCAAGCAGGACACCAGTGCCATTTCTGTTTTCTGCCCTTTCAACTTTTTTTTTGTCTTTGCTTCTGTCACTGGTCACTGCAAACAAAGCAGTCCTTCTTGCCGTCCAATAACAACAGCTGATGCAAGAGGTATCTGTGTATAGCAAGACACATTGAATCCCAGGTGGTTGAACCTTTGTCAGAATTTGCTTTCACCAACATTCAACTTTGAGGTTGTTAATAGTTCATCATCAGAAATTAAAATTTAAAAATTAATAGGCTCTGAACACATTTCCATATTTATATTCTGACAATAAAATTAGGATCTATTCTGAGTCTGTTCTGCTCTATGTCAATGCACTCCCAAATTTGTCAGTAAAATGTCATCACTATGACAGAGAGGTGCAGTGCTAATTTCATTAGTATTAGACTCTATGTCGTCCTCACTGCTACTAGCAATATCATCACTTTGTTGTGGAAAGTCCATGAATTTATTATTTTAATTGGTATCCAATTAAAATTAAAATAAATTAAATAAAGATATTCAATGTTAATTTTCCAATCCAGACCCACCCTGTCCAGCGCCAGACATTTTGGCAGTCAAAAAAATTTCAGAAAATTTTCATTCGGCTTTATTCACAAAATAATACTTGATAAGTACACATTGTATTTGTAAAAACAACCACATAAGGAAACAGGAAGGAAATTCATTTATTAACAGTGATCTCCCCTTACTAAACGTAAATAAAATAATGTGCATTTTTAATGACGATTTTACTAACGACTGTTTATATCGGCGGGTAGGACAGTTCTAGGGCTAAAAATGTATCCATTTTTTTTAAACGTCACAGAACAGCTGATTTTTAAAAAATTTTTATTAGGCTGGTAAAAGGAATAATGTACGCTCCGACGGCCAACGAAGAAAATTTTAGAGTTTGCGGTTCGTTTGGATAACAGAAGTACAGCAAAAAACCAAGGAAGTGGGATTATCCAAATACGTCACTACTGTCACACTCGACTTTTATTATTTTATGATTATTTTTTGCAACTTTCGGATTTTTATAATGTAAAAAATTTTAATGGTTAAAAAATCGGAATTTTAAAGGTCTTGTCTTATCGGAATTCCGTAATCAGGGGTAAAAAATCTGTTTAATTCCGGAAAAATTGGAATGGTTGGCAGGCCCGACAGGTACTTTCTCAGGTCTGCTGGTGTACCAGGATCACACTTTCTGCCCCTAGAGATGAGACCCAAAAAAACAGTCTCACGTAATTTCTGGTCAAGCACAACCCCAACTACTATTCAAACATTTTTTTCTATTCATACATACTTTATTCTATATTTTCTATTCATACATACTTTATTCTATATTTCTATTCATACATACTTTATTCTATATTTTCCATTCATACATACTTTATTCTATATTTTCTATTCATACATACTTTATTCTATATTTTCTATTCATACATACTTTATTCTATATTTTCTATTCATACATACTTTATTCTATATTTTCCATTCATACATACTTTATTCTATATTTTCCATTCATACATACTTTATTCTATATTTTCTATTCATACATACTTTATTTTGTAATTTCTGGTCATGAAAGTTGAGGATTGACTCGTTCATGGCCTTGACCCTTGAATTGAGATCTTTCACCTCAGAGGTCTTAGCATTCAACAAATGTGTCCTCTTGGCCAGCTCTGATTCCAGCTCGGCAATCTTTATTTTCTGAGAACGCACCTTGCTGGACAGAGTGTCCCTGTGTAAGAATTTATTAGCAAGAGTTAAATACAGTAAGTGTGTACTGTGTACTTTGGTGAACCTCCTAATTTAATGAATGATCTGTGTACTTGAATGAAAGCTTAGATGTTCAGATGTGATAAGGATTCAAATAATTGAAACTTTCAAAGCACACAACACAAAAACAATGGAAACACAATGTCTTACATCTCTGCCCTCTGGTCAGCAATGGTCAGTTGTGATGTTCTTTGAGCTTCAGCTGTTGCCTTCTCAATGAGGCTGAATGTTCTCTCCACACTCTTGACCTAAACACACACACGAAATTTATATGGTAACTTGATCAACTAAATAGCATATTACAAGATGATTCTAAACTATTCTCTTTTAGCTTGTGTTACGCTATTCTCAGCTGATAACTACACACTACCACAATGACTAACTAACTGAGATAGTGAACAAGTTAGTTGAATACAATGAAAAGGGAGCTAATATACAAGTTAGATGAATACACTGAAAAGGGAGGTAATATACAAGTTAGATGAATACAATGAAAAGGGAGCTAATATACAAGTGAGATGAATACAATGAAAAGGGAGGTAATATACAAGTTAGATGAATACAATGAAAAGGGAGGTAATATACAAGTTAGATGAATACAATGAAAAGGGAGGTAATATACAAGTTAGATGAATACGTTGAAAAGGGAGCTAATATACAAGTTAGATGAATACAATGAAAAGGGAGCTAATATACAGGTGAGATGAATACAATGAAAAGGGAGCTAATATACAAGTTAGATGAATACACTGAAAAGGGAGCTAATATACAAGTGAGATGAATACAATGAAAAGGGAGCTAATATACAAGTGAGATGAATACAATGAAAAGGGAGGTAATATACAAGTTAGATGAATACAATGAAAAGGGAGGTAATATACAAGTTAGATGAATACGTTGAAAAGGGAGCTAATATACAAGTTAGATGAATACAATGAAAAGGGATGGTAATATACAAGTTAGATGAATACACTGAAAAGGGAGCTAATATACAAGTGAGATGAATACAATGAAAAGGGAGGTAATATACAAGTTAGATGAATACAATGAAAAGGGAGCTAATATACAAGTTAGATGAATACAATGAAAAGGGAGGTAATATACAAGTTAGATGAATACAATGAAAAGGGAGGTAATATACAAGTTAGGATGAATACAATGAAAAGGGAGCTAATATACAAGTTAGATGAATACGTGAAAAGGGAGCTAATATACAAGTTAGATGAATACACTGAAAAGGGAGCTAATATACAAGTTAGATGAATACACTGAAAAGGGAGCTAATATACAAGTGAGATGAATACAATGAAAAGGGAGGTAATATACAAGTTAGATGAATACGTTGAAAGGGAGCTAATATACAAGTTAGATGAATACCGTTGAAAAGGGAGCTAATATACAAGTGAGATGAATACAATGAAAAGGGAGCTAATATACAAGTTAGATGAATACACTGAAAGGGAGCTATATACAATGTGAGATGAATACAATGAAAAGGGAGGTAATATACAAGTTAGATGAATACGTTGAAAAGGGAGCTAATATACAAGTTAGATGAATACACTGAAAAGGGAGCTAATATACAAGTTAGATGAATACACGGAAAAGGAGCTAATATACAAGTGAGATGAATACAATGAAAAGGGAGGTAATATACAAGTTAGATGAATACAATGAAAAGGGAGGTAATATACAAGTTAGATGAATACACTGAAAAGGGAGCTAATATACAAGTGAGATGATACAATGAAATGGGAGGTAATATACAAGTTAGATGATACAATGAAAAGGGAAGGTAATATACAAGTTAGATGAATACATGAAAAGGGAGCTAATATACAAGTGAGATGAATACAATGAAAAGGGAGGTAATATACAAGTTAGATGAATACAATGAAAAGGGAGGTAATATACAAGTTAGATGAATACAATGAAAAGGGAGTAATATACAAGTTAGATGAATACACTGAAAAGGGAGCTAATATACAGGTGAGATGAATACACTGAAAAGGGAGCTAATATACAAATTAGATGAATACACTGAAATGGGAGCTAATATACAAGTTAAATGAATACACTGAAAAGGAAGCTAATATACAAGTGAGATGAATACAATGAAAAGGGAGGTAATATACAAGTTAGATGAATACGTTTGAAAAGGGAGCTAATATACAAGTTAGATGAATACGTTGAAAAGGGAGCTAATATACAAGTTAGATGAATACAATGAAAAGGGAGGTAATATACAAGTTAGATGAATTACGTTGAAAAGGGAGCTAAATATACAAGTTAGATGAATACAATGAAAAGGGAGGTAATATACAAGTTAGATGAATACGTTGAAAAGGGAGCTATATACAAGTTAGATGAATACAATGAAAAGGGAGGTAATATACAATGTAGATGAATACACTGAAAAGGGAGCTAATATACAAGTTAGATGAATACGTTGAAAAGGGAGCTAATATACAAGTTAAATGAATACACTGAAAAGAGAGCTAATATACAAGTTAGATGAATACAATGAAAAGGGAGGTAATATACAAGTTAGATGAATACGTTGAAAAGGGAGCTAATATACAAGTTAGATGAATACAACGAAAAGGGAGCTAATATACAAGTGAGATGAATACGTTGAAAAGGGAGCTAATATACAAGTTAGATGAATACACTGAAAAGGGAGCTAATATACAAGTTAGATGAATACGTTGAAAAGGGAGCTAATATACAAGTTAGATGAATACACTGAAAAGGGAGCTAATATACAAGTGAGATGAATACGTTGAAAAGGGAGCTAATATACAAGTTAGATGAATACACTGAAAAGGGAGCTAATATACAAGTTAGATGAATACAATGAAAAGGGAGGTAATATACAAGTTAGATGAATACGTTGAAAAGGGAGCTAATATACAAGTTAGATGAATACAATGAAAAGGGAGCTAATATACAAGTGAGATGAATACGTTGAAAAGGGAGCTAATATACAAGTTAGATGAATACAATGAAAAGGGAGCTAATATACAAGTTAAATGAATACACTGAAAAGGGAGCTAATATACAAGTTAGATGAATACACTGAAAAGGGAGGTAATATACAAGTTAGATGAATACGTTGAAAAGGGAGCTAATATACAAGTTAGATGAATACAATGAAAAGGGAGGTAATATACAAGTTAGATGAATACGTTGAAAAGGGAGGTAATATACAAGTTAGATGAATACAATGAAAAGGGAGGTAATATACAAGTTAGATGAATACAATGAAAAGGGAGCTAATATACAGGTGAGATGAATACAATGAAAAGGGAGCTAATATACAAGTTAGATGAATACAATGAAAAGGGAGCTAATATACAGGTGAGATGAATACAATGAATAGGGAGCTAATATACAAGTTAGATGAATACAATGAAAAGGGAGCTAATATACAAGTTAAATGAATACAATGAAAAGGGAGGTAATATACAAGTTAGATGAATACAATGAAAAGGGAGCTAATATACAAGTTAGATGAATACAATGAAAAGGGAGCTAATATACAAGTTAGATGAATACAATGAAAAGGGAGCTAATATACAGGAGCGATGAATACAATGAAAAGGGAGCTAATAATAAAGTTAGATGAATACAATGAAAAGGGAGCTAATATACAAGTTAGATGAACACACTGAAAAGGGAGCTAATATACAAGTTAGATGAATACGTTGAAAAGGGAGCTAATATACAAGTTAGATGAATACACTGAAAAGGGAGCTAATATACAAGTGAGATGAATACGTTGAAAAGGGAGCTAATATACAAGTTAGATGAATACAATGAAAAGGGAGGTAATATACAAGTTAGATGAATACACTGAAAAGGGAGCTAATATACAAGTTAGATGAATACAATGAAAAGGGAGCTAATATACAAGTGAGATGAATACGTTGAAAAGGGAGCTAATATACAAGTGACATGAATACAATGAAAAGGGAGGTAATATACAAGTTAGATGAATACAATGAAAAGGGAGCTAATATACAAGTGAGATGAATACGTTGAAAAGGGAGCTAATATACAAGTGAGATGAATACAATGAAAAGGGAGGTAATATACAAGTTAGATGAATACACTGAAAAGGGAGCTAATATACAAGTTAGATGAATACACTGAAAAGGGAGCTAATATACAAGTTAGATGAATACAATGAAAAGGGAGCTAATATACAAGTTAGATGAATACGTTGAAAAGGAAGCTAATATACAAGTTAAATGAATACAATGAAAAGGGAGCTAATATACAAGTTAGATGAATACACTGAAAAGGGAGCTAATATACAAGTTAGATGAATACACTGAAAAGGGAGCTAATATACAAGTTAGATGAATACAATGAAAAGGGAGCTAATATACAAGTTAGATGAATACAATGAAAAGGGAGCTAATATACAAGTTAGCTGAATACACTGAAAAGGGAGCTAATATACAAGTTAGATGAATACAATGAAAAGGGAGGTAATATACAAGTGAGATGAATACAATGAAAAGGGAGCTAATATACAAGTTAGATGAATACACTGAAAAGGGAGCTAATATACAAGTTAGATGAATACAATGAAAAGGGAGGTAATATACAAGTGAGATGAATACAATGAAAAGGGAGCTAATATACAAGTTAAATGAATACAATGAAAAGGGAGCTAATATACAAGTTAGATGAATACGTTGAAAAGGGAGCTAATATACAAGTTAAATGAATACAATGAAAAGGGAGCTAATATACAAGTTAAATGAATACAATGAAAAGGGAGCTAATATACAAGTTAAATGAATACAATGAAAAGGGAGCTAATATACAAGTTAGATGAATACGTTGAAAAGGGAGCTAATATACAAGTTAGATGAATACAATGAAAAGGGAGCTAATATACAAGTTAGATGAATACAATGAAAAGGGAGGTAATATACAAGTTAGATGAATACAATGAAAAGGGAGGTAATATACAAGTTAGATGAATACAATGAAAAGGGAGCTAATATACAAGTTAAATGAATACAATGAAAAGGGAGCTAATATACAAGTTAGATGAATACGTTGAAAAGGGAGCTAATATACAAGTTAGATGAATACAATGAAAAGGGAGCTAATATACAAGTTAGATGAATACAATGAAAAGGGAGCTAATATACAAGTTAAATGAATACAATGAAAAGGGAGCTAATATACAAGTTAAATGAATACAATGAAAAGGGAGCTAATATACAAGTGAGATGAATACAATGAAAAGGGAGGTAATATACAAGTTAAATGAATACAATGAAAAGGGAGCTAATATACAAGTTAGATGAATACAATGAAAAGGGAGCTAATATACAAGTTAAATGAATACAATGAAAAGGGAGCTAATATACAAGTTAGATGAATACAATGAAAAGGGAGGTAATATACAAGTTAAATGAATACAATGAAAAGGGAGCTAATATACAAGTTAAATGAATACAATGAAAAGGGAGCTAATATACAAGTTAAATGAATACAATGAAAAGGGAGCTAATATACAAGTTAGATGAATACAATGAAAAGGGAGGTAATATACAAGTTAAATGAATACAATGAAAAGGGAGCTAATATACAAGTTAGATGAATACAATGAAAAAGGAGGTAATATACAAGTTAAATGAATACAATGAAAAGGGAGCTAATATACAAGTTAAATGAATACAATGAAAAGGGAGCTAATATACAGGTGAGATGAATACAATGAAAAGGGAGGTAATATACAAGTTAAATGAATACAATGAAAAGGGAGCTAATATACAAGTTAAATGAATACAATGAAAAGGGAGCTAATATACAGGTGAGATGAATACAATGAAAAGGGAGGTAATATACAAGTTAAATGAATACAATGAAAAGGGAGCTAATA
Organism: Ampullaceana balthica; assembly: GCA_944989445.1. NCBI lineage: Eukaryota > Metazoa > Mollusca > Gastropoda > Lymnaeidae > Ampullaceana > Ampullaceana balthica. The sequence goes on along the minus strand of CALYLW010000522.1, from coordinate 617,571 downwards.
TACAAGTTAGATGAATACAATGAAAAGGGAGGTAATATACAAGTTAAATGAATACAATGAAAAGGGAGCTAATATACAGGTGAGATGAATACAATGAAAAGGGAGGTAATATACAAGTTAAATGAATACAATGAAAAGGGAGCTAATATACAGGTGAGATGAATACAATGAAAAGGGAGCTAATATACAAGTTAAATGAATACAATGAAAAGGGAGGTAATATACAAGTTAAATGAATACAATGAAAAGGGAGGTAATATACAAGTTAAATGAATACAATGAAAAGGGAGCTAATATACAAGTTAAATGAATACAATGAAAAGGGAGCTAATATACAAGTTAGATGAATACAATGAAAAGGGAGCTAATATACAAGTTAAATGAATACAATGAAAAGGGAGCTAATATACAAGTTAAATGAATACAATGAAAAGGGAGGTAATATACAAGTTAAATGAATACAATGAAAAGGGAGCTAATATACAAGTTAAATGAATACAATGAAAAGGGAGGTAATATACAAGTTAAATGAATACAATGAAAAGGGAGGTAATATACAAGTTAAATGAATACAATGAAAAGGGAGCTAATATACAAGTTAGATGAATACAATGAAAAGGGAGCTAATATACAAGTTAGATGAATACAATGAAAAGGGAGCTAATATACAAGTTAGATGAATACAATAAAAAGGGAGCTAATATACAAGTTAGATGAATACAATGAAAAGGGAGGTAATATACAAGTTAAATGAATACAATGAAAAGGGAGCTAATATACAAGTTAGATGAATACAATCTATTCTCATCTGATGACCTACCTGGGCCAGCAAAGAATAGCAACCTTCACCTTCACACTCAGACCCCGCTTGGCCTGCAACTCTACAATGACCCCCACAATTGTTACTGACCTCGGAGGTGACCTCCTTTACCCTGTCAGTTGTGGTAGGGATTCGTCGTATGCTGGCAAACCTCGGTGTCGAGCTTGAAATGGAAAGATCATCATGCTCATACTGTGTTCCCGATATCTTAGCAGGTGTCTTAACGGAAGGAAATGTGAAATCCAGTCCTGATATGTCCAAAGGATAATTCAGTCCTGGAGACTTGACACGGTGCTCTTGTCCCATCGCAGTGCTCTCCCTTGCACAGGATTCCAAGTCTTCACATGACACATTGCACTGTTTGGGTCGGTTGGTCCATTTTCTTGATGAGTCCTGTTGAGACCAGTTGGCACCAGATTCTAGTCTGTTGTTTGAATTTCCAGGTGAGTGAATAGGGTGGGCGTTGGCCTGCGACAGGATGAGGGCCACGAGAGAATCACCTGGTTGAAAGCATGAACTCTGATTCCTCTTTGTTGTATTGTTCATTGTCGGATTTGTTGTATTGTTCATTGTCGGATTTTTTGTGCATCCAGCCTGACAAGAGTTGACAAGTACAAAGTTTAGCATTCTCAAATAAAGAGAGGAGAAGAACTTTTTAAACAATGGTTTTGTTGTTAAACTTCCAGAAGAAATTTTTAGACTAAAATCAACATAGCTTAGAAAAAAATTGGCGTTTTTTTAAAACTGGTACAAATTTTTAGTTTCCCCAACAAGATTTTAGTACTTTACTCCATTGTTCCCTTTAAGCTGCACGGCCGCCCAGATACCTGACAGAAGCAGCGCAGCAGTTTAGAACTACCACGCAGCAAATTTTGTAAAATATTTCACAAAAATAGGGATGCTGTGCAACCATGCACACAGAACAATGAACCTTAGAGGGAACATTGCTGTACTGTATCCCTGAGCCTATACCCCTTTAAGATGGTAGTACTGTACTCTGTACCCTACCCCCGAGTCTGATTTCCCATGCAGATGGGTCAGCATTAATTCCATCTTGTTTTCAAGGCTCCTCAAGGCTGTGCTGCTGGCATCGGCATCAAACATTTTGATAGAAAGATCTTCATCAAGTTGACGTGCTTGAGACCTGGGCGAGGGATGAAGTCAAATGTTGGTTACACAAACTTCACAACGATCTCTTCAAACAGTTGTTTTATGTTGGCATACATCTAGTTCATGTCAATCAAAATCTAACATAGTTTTTAATGTCTTGATCAAGTTTTTAAAACAGCAAAATATCAAAAGGTCATTTAATAAAAAATCTTATTTTGGCACCATAAAAAGTAACAAATTATTTTTTGTTATTGAAGCAAGGAGTTTAGGGGTTTAGAAGAGACTTTGTGTACAAATGACATGAGTGAGTGACAGCTGAGAGTTAACTACCTACTTTGTGTACAAATGATATGAGTGAGTGACAGCTGAGAGTTAACTACCTACTTTGTGTACAAATGACATGAGTGAGTGACAGCTGAGAGTTAACTACTTACTTTGTGTACAAATGACATGAGTGAGTGACAGCTGAGAGTTAACTACTTACTTTGTGTACAAATGACATGAGTGAGTGACAGCTGAGAGTTAACTACTTACTTTGTGTACAAATGACATGAGTGAGTGACAGCTGAGAGTTAACTACTTACTTTGTGTACAAATGACATGAGTATGTGACAGCTGAGAGTTAACTACCTACTTTGTGTACAAATGACATGAGTGAGTGACAGCTGAGAGTTAACTACCTCCTTTGTGTACAAATGACATGAGTGAGTGACAGCTGAGAGTTAACTACTTACTTTGTGTACAAATGACATGAGTGAGTGACAGCTGAGAGTTAACTACTTACTTTGTGTACAAATGACATGAGTGAGTGACAGCTGAGAGTTAACTACTTACTTTGTGTACAAATGACATTAGTGAGTGACAGCTGAGAGTTAACTACTTACTTTGTGTACAAATGACATGAGTGAGTGACAGCTGAGAGTTAACTACTTACTTTGTGTACAAATGACATGAGTATGTGACAGCTGAGAGTTAACTACTTACTTTGTGTACAAATGACATGAGTGAGTGACAGCTGAGAGTTAACTACCTACTTTGTGTACAAATGACATGAGTGAGTGACAGCTGAGAGTTAACTACTTACTTTGTGTACAAATGACATGAGTGAGTGACAGCTGAGAGTTAACTACTTACTTTGTGTACAAATGACATGAGTGAGTGACAGCTGAGAGTTAACTACTTACTTTGTGTACAAATGACATGAGTGAGTGACAGCTGAGAGTTAACTACTTACTTTGTGTACAAATGACATGAGTGAGTGACAGCTGAGAGTTAACTACCTACTTTGTGTACAAATGATATGAGTGAGTGACAGCTGAGAGTTAACTACCTACTTTGTGTACAAATGACATGAGTGAGTGACAGCTGAGAGTTAACTACTTACTTTGTGTACAAATGACATGAGTGAGTGACAGCTGAGAGTTAACTACCTACTTTGTGTACAAATGATATGAGTGAGTGACAGCTGAGAGTTAACTACTTACTTTGTGTACAAATGACATGAGTGAGTGACAGCTGAGAGTTAACTACTTACTTTGTGTACAAATGACATGAGTGAGTGACATCTGAGAGTTAACTACTTACTTTGTGTACAAATGACATGAGTGAGTGACAGCTGAGAGTTAACTACTTACTTTGTGTACAAATGACATGAGTGAGTGACAGCTGAGAGTTAACTACTTACTTTGTGTACAAATGACATGAGTGAGTGACAGCTGAGAGTTAACTACTTACTTTGTGTACAAATGACATGAGTGAGTGACAGCTGAGAGTTAACTACTTACTTTGTGTACAAATGACATGAGTATGTGACAGCTGAGAGTTAACTACTTACTTTGTGTACAAATGACATGAGTGAGTGACAGCTGAGAGTTAACTACTTACTTTGTGTACAAATGACATGAGTGAGTGACAGCTGAGAGTTAACTACTTACTTTGTGTACAAATGACATGAGTGAGTGACAGCTGAGAGTTAACTACCTACTTTGTGTACAAATGACATGAGTGAGTGACAGCTGAGAGTTAACTACTTACTTTGTGTACAAATGATATGAGTGAGTGACAGCTGAGAGTTAACTACCTACTTTGTGTACAAATGACATGAGTGAGTGACAGCTGAGAGTTAACTACTTACTTTGTGTACAAATGACATGAGTGAGTGACAGCTGAGAGTTAACTACCTACTTTGTGTACAAATGATATGAGTGAGTGACAGCTGAGAGTTAACTACTTACTTTGTGTACAAATGACATGAGTGAGTGACAGCTGAGAGTTAACTACTTACTTTGTGTACAAATGACATGAGTGAGTGACAGCTGAGAGTTAACTACCTACTTTGTGTACAAATGACATGAGTGAGTGACAGCTGAGAGTTAACTACTTACTTTGTGTACAAATGATATGAGTGAGTGACAGCTGAGAGTTAACTACCTACTTTGTGTACAAATGACATGAGTGAGTGACAGCTGAGAGTTAACTACTTACTTTGTGTACAAATGACATGAGTGAGTGACAGCTGAGAGTTAACTACCTACTTTGTGTACAAATGAATGAGTGAGTGACAGCTGAGAGTTAACTACTTACTTTGTGTACAAATGACATGAGTGAGTGACAGCTGAGAGTTAACTACCTACTTTGTGTACAAATGACATGAGTGAGTGACAGCTGAGAGTTAACTACTTACTTTGTGTACAAATGACATGAGTGAGTGACAGCTGAGAGTTAACTACCTACTTTGTGTACAAATGACATGAGTGAGTGACAGCTGAGAGTTAACTACCTACTTTGTGTACAAATGACATGAGTGAGTGACAGCTGAGAAGTAACTACTTACTTGAGAGATTGATATGAATCTTGTAGTATTGAGTAGTTGGTCTGTAGTGAGTCCACAAATCTCTTGTTGTTCCTGTGTGTGGCCACTTCTTCTTCCAACTGTGAACGTAGGTCCGCAATGGCTTCCATGCAAAGCTTCTTCTCTTCCTCTAGCATTTTGATCGTGTGCTTGAGTTCCTGGAATAAAGGGAGATCAGCTGACCAAGTGTTTCAGTTCTAGGAAGGTCACACTTGATTATTGGACTTGATCCGTTTGTTCATTCAAAATAAATGACTCATTTACATAACATTATTTACCAACAAAATAAATGACTCATTTATATAACATTATTTACCAACAAAATAAATGACTCATTTATATAACATTATTTACCAACAAAATAAATGACTCATTTATATAACATTATTTACCAACAAAATAAATGACTCATTTATATAACATTATTTACCAACAAAATAAATGACTCATTTACATAACATTATTTACCAACAAATAAATGACTCATTTACATAACATTATTTACCAACAAAATAAATGACTCATTTACATAACATTATTTACCAACAAAATAAATGACTCATTTACATAATATTATTTACCAACAAAATAAATGACTCATTTACATAATATTATTTACCAACAAAATAAATGACTCATTTACATAACATTATTTACCAACAAAATAAATGACTCATTTACATAATATTATTTACCAACAAAATAAATGACTCATTTACATAACATTATTTACCAACAAAATAAATGACTCATTTACATAATATTATTTACCAACAAAATAAATGACTCATTTACATAACATTATTTACCAACAAAATAAATGACTCATTTACATAATATTATTTACCAACAAAATAAATGACTCATTTACATAATATTATTTACCAAAAATGTAATCAGCTCAACAAGAGAGATAAATACAGAGCTGCCAAAATTACCTCCACTTGTTCTTTCTCCGTCTCAAGCTTGCCCTTGACCTCATGTAGCATGTCGAGTTCACTGGCCATCTCCTCCATCTTGATTCTGTCACTAAGCATCTGCTCTCTCAGCTCGTACATCTCTTGCTCTGTCACCTCCTTCTTGACCTCCAAGCTGTCCAATGTGTCCAGAAGATTTTGGATATGCTGCTCCAGCCTATCGGACAAATGGTCAGAATGACATGTTACATGACGAGCACTGAGAAAGATGACATTTTATGACAAGCGCTGGTATAGATGACATTTTATGACAAGCACTGATAAGATGACATTTTATGACAAGCACTGATAAGATGACATTTTATGACAAGCGTTGGTATAGATGACATTTTATGACAATCATTGATAAGATGACATTTTATGACAAGCACTGATTAGTTGTATTTTTATTTTCAAATTTTAAGCTAGTAGTAACACTGCAACTCACCAATGTGCAAAACCTTTTTTTATTCACTACAGCAGCAGCACCAACAAAAATACTAACTATATACTTACTACAGCAGCAACAACAACACTAACGATGTACTTACTTTGACTTGGACAAGATATCATCTGCTCTCTTTTTATTCTCTATTTGTTTGGAAACATCAAGACTGGAAGAAGTGTCAAACATCATATATAGATTTACCCTCAATTATCACTCATGCCGTAAAGCTAAGGGACATCACTCTGCCTTTTCTTTAAAATTGAAAATATAGACTTAAAAATCATAATCATTTTGGTTTCCAGATTAACATTAACCAAACAACGCACAAACCTTTGACTCAGCATTTGTGTTGTAAACAGTGCCGACTGAATCAAAGAGTTATTTTTTGGTGCGCTGCTTTCTAAAATTAGTTTAAAAATCATTTGGTGAAGAAATATTATATAAATACTTTGTGTACATTTCAGGAATATTTCGTATTTATCATACAAGGATAAGTTACTTGGGCTTTTGACCAAAAAAAATGGGCCTGTAGGCGCCCTACATCCCCTATTATAAAATACTTTGTGTACATTTCAGGACGTTTAATTTGTACTGTACCACACAGCACAGCACTGTACCACAGCACAGTCCACTGCACAGTCGTACCACAGCACAGTCCACTGTACCACAGCACAGTCCACTGTAAAACAGCGCAGTCCGCTGTACCACAGCGCAGTCCACTGTACCACAGCACAGTCCACTGTACCACAACACAGTCCGCTGTACCACAGCACAGTCCACCCTACCACAGCACAGTCCACCCTACCACAGCACAGTCCACCGTACCACAGCAGTCCACTGTACCACACAACACAGTCCACTATACCACAGCAGTCCACTGTACCACAGCAGTCCACTGTACCACAACACAGTCCACTGTACCACAGCACAGTCCACTGTACCACACAACACAGTCCACTGTACCACAGCACAGTCCACTGTACCACAGCACAGTCCACTGTACCACAGCACAGTACCAAACAACACATTCCCCAGTACTCACAGTTGCTCCTGCTCCATGTGTTCTTGTTCTAGTTTAAAGACTTTCTTCTCTGCCTGTACTAAAGCTTCACTCAACTTGTTCTTGCTGTCCTGTAACTCTAGCAGCTGTTGTGTGAGAGACTCTTGCTCTTCAGTCAGTTCACTCAATGCTGCACAACAATTCACAAATGGAACATTGAACATTTCACTCAATGCTGCACAACAATTCACAAATGGAACATTGAACATTTCACTCAATGCTACACAACAATTTACAAATAGAACATTGAACATTTCACTCAATGCTGCACACCAATTCACAAATGGAACATTGAACATTTCACTCAATGCTACACAACAATTCACAAATGGAACATTGAACATTTTTAACACTTGCAAGAAAATAAAATTTAAAAAATAAATTTATACCACACAATATTTTGGCGATAAGTATTTAAAAAAGAAATTTCCTCCTACCTCAGATATTGAAATTTGATAAAGCCTTAAAATGATAATATTCTGTATTCTTTACCCCCCCCCCAAATATTTCTCGTATATCAACAGAATCATTTGTCTAACTTTGTTTAGTGACACTTTCCAAATGGACAGTCTAACCTTGTGTAGCAGCCATCAGCTCGTTACTGTAGAAGGAAACCTTTTCTTTGGATTCCTTGAGTTCTTCCTTGACATTCTTGTACATGGCCTCCATCTTTGGAAATGAAGAGAAAGGCGTTAGTTCTTTGAAAGGGAAATAACTTTGGGAATTGATCATGCTTAAATAAGATGGCTTTAAACACAGCAACACATCAAGTGTCAACGGCACTAGAAACACTGGCCACCACTGAAAAAACATTGACAACTTGTCTGGCTAACAATGACCACTGGCCATAATGAATGGAGTATTGACGGTGGGTCCTGATATATAAAAGAAGGGGGCCATGTTATTCTGACATACCTCATCCAAACACTTGTTACTTTGACATACCTCATCCAAACACTTGTTACTTTGACATACCTCATCCGAACACTTGTTACTTTGACATACATCATCCAAACACTTGTTACTTTGACATACCTCATCCAAACACTTGTTACTTTGACATACCTCATCCAAACACTTGTTACTTTGACATACCTCATCCAAACACTTGTTATTCTGACATTCCTCATCCAAACACTTGTTACTTTGACATACCTCATCCAAACACTTGTTACTTTGACATACCTCATCCAAACACTTGTTACTTTGACATACCTCATCCAAACACTTGTTACTTTGACATACCTCATCCAAACACTTGTTATTCTGACATTCCTCATCCAAACACTTGTTACTTTGACATACCTCATCCAAACACTTGTTACTTTGACATGCCTCCTCCAAACACTTGTTACTTTGACATACCTCATCCAAACACTTGTTACTTTGACATACCTCATCCAAACACTTGTTACTTTGACATACCTCATCCAAACACTTGTTACTTTGACATGCCTCCTCCAAACACTTGTTACTTTGACATACCTCATCCAAACACTTGTTACTTTGACATGCCTCCTCCAAACACTTGTTACTTTGACATTCCTCATCCAAACACTTGTTACTTTGACATACCTCATCAAAACACTTGTTATTCTGACATACCTCATCCAAACACTTGTTACTTTGACATACCTCATCCAAACACTTGTTACTTTGACATTCCTCATCCAAACACTTGTTACTTTGACATTCCTCATCCAAACACTTGTTACTTTGACATACCTCATCCAAACACTTGTTACTTTGACATGCCTCCTCCAAACACTTGTTACTTTGACATTCCTCATCCAAACACTTGTTACTTTGACATACCTCATCCAAACACTTGTTACTTTGACATTCCTCATCCAAACACTTGTTACTTTGACATACCTCATCCAAACACTTGTTACTTTGACATGCCTCCTCCAAACACTTGTTACTTTGACATTCCTCATCCAAACACTTGTTACTTTGACATACCTCATCAAAACACTTGTTATTCTGACATACCTCATCCAAACACTTGTTACTTTGACATACCTCATCCAAACACTTGTTACTTTGACATTCCTCATCCAAACACTTGTTACTTTGACATTCCTCATCCAAACACTTGTTACTTTGACATACCTCATCCAAACACTTGTTACTTTGACATGCCTCCTCCAAACACTTGTTACTTTGACATTCCTCATCCAAACACTTGTTACTTTGACATACCTCATCCAAACACTTGTTACTTTGACATTCCTCATCCAAACACTTGTTACTTTGACATACCTCATCCAAACACTTGTTACTTTGACATACCTCATCCAAACACTTGTTACTTTGACATACCTCATCCAAACACTTGTTACTTTGACATACCTCATCCAAACACTTGTTATTCTGACATTCCTCATCCAAACACTTGTTACTTTGACATACCTCATCCAAACACTTGTTACTTTGACATACCTCATCCAAACACTTGTTACTTTGACATACCTCATCCAAACACTTGTTACTTTGACATACCTCATCCAAACACTTGTTACTTTGACATACCTCATCCAAACACTTGTTACTTTGACATACCTCATCCAAACACTTGTTATTCTGACATTCCTCATCCAAACACTTGTTACTTTGACATACCTCATCCAAACACTTGTTACTTTGACATACCTCATCCGAACACTTGTTACTTTGACATACCTCATCCAAACACTTGTTACTTTGACATACCTCATCCAAACACTTGTTACTTTGACATACCTCATCCAAACACTTGTTACTTTGACATACCTCATCCAAACAGCGATCACTGCGGTTCAAAATGGCCCTTAGTTCTGTGATCTCGTCTTGCAGGCCTCTGTTCTCAGATAGAAGGGTCTCAAGCTCTTCTTGCTGGGTGTCACATTTCTTCTTCAAGTTGTCATACTGGTTAGTCAAATACAGACATGGATAGAATAGTAGGGGTCTACCGATATGCATTTTTGCTGATATGAGTATTTGTTGGGACAAAAACCAGCGGTCTTATTTGATGACGTCATTCTTAAATTTATCACTCCTAATTATTTATATTTTATATTAGGGGTCCACCCATATGCATTTTTGCCGATATTATCGATATTTTTTTCCGATATGAGTATTTAAGACAAAAAAAAACAGCGGTCATATTTGATGTCGTCATTCTTAAATTTATCACTCTTAATTATTTATATTTTGTAATTTAGGGGTCTACCGATATGCATTTTTGCCGATATTTTTTTCCGATATGAGTATTTGTTAGGAAAAAAAAACAGCGGTCATATTTGATGACGTCATGTGTAATTATTTATATTTTATAATTTAGGGGTCTACACTCTACCGATATCCAGTTATGCCGATATTACCGATTTATTATTTTTTTTCCAAAACGAAGTTTCTGATGTGTTTACAAGTTCCAGATCATGACCTACATAGGACTCATGACAAAACGAACCGTCCTTTATGAAAATGTACAAGTAAAATTAGGTACTCCTTTTGAAACTTCAACTTTTGACTCATAATTATTAATTCTAACCAATAGTTTAATGGCTTTTGAACACGGGCACCTTTTATAAATGAAACAATGAGAACAAAGCAATAGTAATAGAGCGAAATGAGGTTGAAGGATGAATGGTTGCCCATGACAACAAGTCTGCACACGGTACATTTTGTTATTCCATACGAAACTAAATGTTTTAGACATCTGAGATTCTGCATGCATCTTTGCTATTAGAGCAATTACATGAACATACTGTTTACATGTTATCCATTTATTAGAGCAATTACGGTATACTTGGCATCGGCACTATTTACACAGTATTTCCGAGCATACAAAAATGGGCCGATACCTAAAAGATATCATAGCACATGGCACACTGTATCGTGGCTGTAGATATTAATACTAGGACTCTTTTGGCTATTTCAATACCGGTATCGGGATCGATATATTAATTTGTCGAGATATTGTAAATCTAAATGATAGTTGTTGTTTTTTTGGTCAAAATATCACTTATTATGAAATATCGGTGACGTCAATATCGGGACCTTTACATGCTGCCGATACCGATATTGCCGATATCCTGATATCGGTGCCGATATATTGTTGGGCCGATATATCGGTAGACCCCTATAGAATAGTAGGGGTCTACCGATATCTGGATATCTGGACACAGCCGACATGGAGACACAGCCAATAGACAGACACAGTAAGACACAGCCGACATGGAGACACAGCCAATAGACAGACACAGTAAGACACAGCCGACATGGAGACACAGCCTATAGACAGACAGTAAGACACAGCCGACATGGAGACACAGCCTATAGACAGACAGTAAGACACAGCTGACATGGAGACACAGCTGACATGGAGACACAGCCTATAGACAGCAGACATGTATTTACCCCAGTAACAAGTTGCTCATGTTCTTGGCCGTCCTTCTTAGCAGAGCCTCTGACTTTCTTTTCCAGCAAGATGAGGCGATCGGCCAGTTGAACCTTTTCAATAAATTATTCCACAGTTACATTCATTGATACATGACAACATTTACATTTATTCTGTCCACTGAATATCCTACACATCACTACCATTGGTTTTAACCACTTTGTGGAACATACCACCATGGGGCACATACCACCATGGGGCACATAGCACCCTGGGGCACATACCACCATGTGGCACATACCACCATGGGGCACATACCACCATGTGGCACATACCACCATGTGGCACATAACACCATGTGGCACATACCACCATGTGGCACATACCACCATGGGGAACACACCACCATGTGGCACATACCACCATGGGGCAGATTCCACCATGTGGCACATAACACCATGGGGCACATACCACCATGTGGCATACAATATAGAATGAGAATATGTGCCTTGCCATGACATAAAATATGTTGTACAATATAGGTTGACAATATGTGCCTTGCCATGACATAAAATATGATGTACAATATAGTTTGACAATATGTGGCTTGCCATGACATAAAATATGTTGTACAATATAGTTTGACAATATGTGGCTTGCCATGACATAAAATATGTTGTACAATATAGTTTGACAATATGTGGCTTGCCATGACATAAAATATGTTGTACAATATAGTTTGACAATATGTGCCTTGCCATGACATAAAATATGTTATGTTGTACAAGGTAGTTTGAGAAAGACATATGTAGCTACTGTAGCTTAAATGTACCTGCAAAGTGAAATTTGTGTCCAGATCATCAAAAACTTCAAGGATTTCATTCTTTTCTGCCTGGAGCTCCTGAATGATCTGTAACGACGATTCTAACTGACGCTTGGCATTGCTCTCATCGTAACGCCTTCGTAACTTAAGCAGCTGGAGAAAAACAAAATGTTATAGGTGTAACCAAAGACGTAAATGTAACCAAAGACGTAAATGTAACCAAAGATGTAAATGTTACTAAAGACGTAATTGTAACCAAAGACGTAAATGTTGAACTGTTAAACTAAATTTAGAGTGAATGAGGCCAGATCAAGACGAAAGAATGTTGTTTTTTAATTGAGAAGGAAAGTTAATATTAAGGTTGCTAATGGTTAACCGGTCCTCAGGTCAGGACCGGGCCCGTTTAATCAGGACTTCATTTAGTCGGGTATTAGCTTATTTCCAGGAGTTAATTTTTCGTTGTGTTAAGGCAGAATACCAGAGCCAATATGTGAGCGACCGTGTCATCAACCTTATTGAATATTAATAATTATGGTTTACTTCTTTGTTCAGACGATTTTGTTTTAAATTAAAAATTTTAATTAACTTTTTCTTTTTTTAAAATTTTGCAGTTCTGACGGCAGCGCGGCAGAGGTGAAAACTAGCGTGGATATCAAATCAGACGACGCGAGGCGAAAATTTGATACATTGTCTCTCTGGTTCACAAAACATAGTAAAAATACGGACCGGCGGTTAACCAGTCTTTTTTTGAACGGTTTACCGGTCCTCAAAAACGAGCGGTCTTAACAACCTTAGTTAAAATACACAGAAAATGTTGTGTTATTGAGAAGGAAAGTTGATATTCACAGAAAATGTTGACATTCTATTTATTATAGAACAAAGATGAGAAGGAATATAGAGACACAAAAGTAAACTTCATATTGGCACAGAAGTCAACAGTAAAAATAAAAGTCAACAGTGATCTATGAAAGACATAACAATAGTTGAAATCCTTTTCAATTACTTCTAATAAATTCTTTATGAAAGAGTATTTCTACACTCCTGCATTTACACCTTTAAAACTCTTTATTAATGATTTAAGCCCCATAAGGTTTTCGGTAAAGTTCCGCCTCAGTCCCGTAAGGATTTCACGTTGATTGCAACAACTGGTTATGAAATTTTAAAAATTGCTCAAAATGTATTTATAGACCTGAATGTAAGTTTGTCTCAACTTTATTTTTTGATGGACATGACACACTGCGCATAGCGCAGTCAAGCGCCGGAGGCGCAAAACACTACTATTTCTTTTTGATGTGTGCGTGTGCGCAACAGACTGCGTGTCTTTTTATGAATCACAGTACAATCACAGTAAACACAAACAACTACACTGGGTTTATTTAATTTTCGCACATATTTTGATAGATAATCTCCATTACTGTCTTTTTCTTTGAGCCAGTCCCATCAAAACTTATTCCTTAATCCGTTTTCGATCGCTTTAAGATCTGATTTACGATCGATAACCGTAAAGGCATTCATCTTGAAACGAATATGCGCGAGTTCGTCACTTTTCGTATTCGCATTATTTTATTATTGCCGACAATCATTGTCGGCAAGCCAACGTCGGCAGTGATCAAAGTCTAGGGCCAAGATAAATTGCCGACACTGATTGTCGGCAGACGAGTCGCACTAGAAAGGTCACATTAAATCATCACGGAGATTATTCTGACGCTGTTATGGGTTGTTAAGTAGGTTATATATGAAAAAAAAAGTATTACCTTTGTTAATATATTTTTGACAGATTATTTATATTTTAAAAAAATAATTTTTTTTAAAATCCCGTCCTTGTCGTTAATGTCGGCATTCCAAATATTGTCGGCAGAAATGCGAGCCTGTATTTATATTATTATTGTCATACAGACTTTATCTTTTAGGATAAAAATGGTTATTTATCGTATCCAAAGGACCCTCTTGAGTTTGAGACTACAGTCGAAACCGGTTCAGTCGACGACGTTGGGGTATGAAAAATGGCGTCGAGATAACCGACGATCGAGTTAAAACGAAAACCAATATGGCGGCAAAATATTAACATGTGCTTGAAATTTCTTTATGTACATGATTAATTAGTTAGCGTTTATTAGTGATGGGATGATTAATCGGAATCGTATCGGAACCCTAATATTTCTTCACTCTTTCCTAAGGTTGTAATGACCGTTGGTTTTTAAGGACCGTTTAAAATTGAAATATAACCATGGTTCCAGCTCAGGAAAACGGGAAAAAGTCGGGAATTCTTATAAAATAAATTCTCGGCCATGAAAGTCGGGAAAAGTTTTGACTAATCGGGAGTTTATATATATATATATATATGCCGAAGTAAAGGACTTTGATTACGTCTCTGTAATGTTTCGATTCCATTTAATGAAAAATAAGTTACCAGTTTATAATTGTCTGCGCATGCGCTAAAAGGTCAAAGTTTACGCTTCGACGTGTCACAGCCGCTCGCATTTGCCGTCGTATCAGCGAATTTAAAATACAAATAAACAAATCAATATGGTTATTTTAAGTTTAATGCCTTTGACGTGCAGGATATCTGTTACTTAACTATCAGAACGTTCTCGAATTTCCTCAGTCAATCAAACTTGTAATATAAATAAAACTATTGCGGCCTTGACCGTTGATCACAGCACGCTGTGGGGTGTCTGTACTGTGTTACACCTCGGCCGGCAAATAAGTCTAAGCCAATTTTTTTAAAAATCATTCCTTATCAGAAATGATTTCATTTCATCGTCACGGGCGTGTTAGTCACAGTCACGTATCTTACTGGTAACAAAGCAACAACAAACTTTTAAAAGAATAATTATTTTTTTATTTGATTAAATAAAAACCACCCTCGAATGTCGATTCTCGATACAAACCTTTATTTTCATTTCTAAAGATATTCGTTTATCTTAAAAAATAAAATGATTAATACATCAGTAAATGAATTAAGTTTAATAATAATATAACATGCACTGCGAAATGACGAATAACGACCTCTAACGTGATTGTCCAGTACCTCGGGTGAATACATACTCCATGGATACACATTGAATTATAATTCACACACGCAAAACATCCCGTAATTTTTATTGAAATCTCGTAGAATCACCCAATAGCCGGAAGTCTAGAAGAAAAGCGAAATGTCAACACTGTTTTGAACTAAAAATGCCAGAGTACATTGCTAGGCCAACCGACTAGGATCGAGCTAACCAAGTTAAGTTGCAAATTTGGCCCTCTTTTGTGCTCGAGGTACTAGGTTTCGGCGACTTAGAAAAATCGAATTAGCCGATGAAAAAATGCTAAGACAAAGAGAGAATTAGGCGGTTCCAATAAAAAAACGTCGAGTTAGTGGGGTGGTCGAGCTAACCGAGCTCGAGGTAAGTGGGTTCGACTGTATTTTTACCTGTAGTTTAGTAATATTATTTTTACAAAAAATTACAGCAAAATCCTGTCTTCAAAAAAATAACCCGTCAAAACTACCACAAAACTCCACGAACTAAGCAAAAACACTAGCGAAGGCAATTGCCGACAGATCCGGAAGTTGAATAAAGCTACTCTCACTAAATGAAGAGTTTCTACTTTCTATGATTTCATTACCAAAGAGAGCACTACCGAGGCGCGCATTACAGAAATTTGTCAAATTAAACGTTAAAGAGTATCTCTACACCCCTGTCAAACAAGGGAGATCAATGTGTATAGGAACATGTTGGTAGGCCATGGGGTCACTCAGTACGTCATGACTTACCTCCTCCTCCCAGTGCTGCTGTGACTCTGCATGCAACCGTTTGGAGTTTTCAATTTGAGCCACAAGGTCTTGTTCAAGGTCACCCAGTCTGACCTCTGCCCCTTTACATTTTTCTTTGACACACGTCAGCTCCCACTCAAGTTGGTAGATGGTTTCCTGCTTCTCCTGAATGCAAGCTTGTAAGCCAAGAGTTGCTTCCTCATGGAGGTCCTTAGAGAATAATCCACGAGGTGAAATTTTATAGTCTCAACATGTGATATGGCATACAAATGAGAATTGTATAGTCTCAACTTGTTATAGGGCATTGTCCTGACCTAGTTTGTTACCTACTTTCAACATGGCTGTGTTTGTCCTGGCCTACCTCTAACATGGCTGTGTTTGTCCTGGCCTACCTCTAACATGGCTGTGTTTGTCCTGGCCTACTTCTAACATGGCTGTGTTTGTCCTGGCCTACCTCTAACATGGCTGTGTTTGTCCTGGCCTACTTCTAACATGGCTGTGTTTGTCCTGACCTACCTCTAACATGGCTGTGTTTGTCCTGACCTACCTCTAACATGGCTGTGTTTGTCCTGACCTACCTCTAACATGGCTGTGTTTGTCCTGGCCTACCTCTAACATGGCTGTGTTTGTCCTGACCTACCTCTAACATGGCTATGTGTTTGTCCTGGCCTACCTCTAACATGGCTATGTGTTTGTCCTGGCCTAGCCTCTCTGCCTCCAGCTGTTTCTCCACGTCCTCCAGCTTGGTCTTGGCCACCTTGAGTTCATTTTTCAGTTGAATATTCTCCATGGCAGAAGTTTTGACCTCCTTCTCCAGCCTTTGATTCAAGGTCATCAATGTGTCCAGCTGGTTCGCGATGATACGAGGGTGAAGCTGTCTGACCGACTCTGTCGTTAACCTGAACAAGAATCAAGATTGTTTGAGACTGGTCAATTAGTAAACATCACAGTTTGGTTATCATACACAACAACCATGACATTAGCTTTCATAAACAAGTGAACATGATGGGGGTGAGACTGCAATCAGGCTTATAAATTAGTAAATGGAAAACATGTAAACAGGGTATGGTACTCATACCCTGTTTACATGTTTTCCATTTACTCATACACAACAAACATGACATTAGCTAACATACACAACAAACATAACATTAGTTAACAAATATCTGTCATACATAACAATACATGTAGTTTACAAATAACTATCATATACAACATTAGCAGTGTGACACAGAATGTGCGAGAAGTCAACCCAGTTACCATTACATTCATAGAATGAGCTGTAAGACAACCCAGTCACCATTAAATTCATAGAATGAGTTGTAAGACAACCCAGTCACCATTACATTCATAGAATGAGTTGTAAGACAACCCAGTCACCATTACATTCATAGAATGAGTTGTAAGACAACCCAGTCACCATTAAATTCATAGAATGAGCTGTAAGACAACCCAGTCACCATTAAATTCATAGAATGAGTTGTAAGACAACCCAGTCACCATTACATTCATAAATTCATAGAATGAGTTGTAAGACAACCCAGTCACCATTACATTCATAAATTCATAGAATGAGTTATAAGACAACCCAGTTACCATTACATTAAGTTTAATCTTTTAATACCACTCCCAGAAAAGTGAGGATGCACAAATACACAACACTAAAACTTTTTTTATGAAGCTGACTTGATTTTTAAAATCTAATAATAATTTAAATAAACAGAAAATGTCTGACCTTTGACCTTGTTTAGTGAATTTGATGGGGGTCATGGACGAGCCAACATCGGTCACCAACTTTTTATCTGTCATTGTCAGTTTGTTGACAAAATCTGGCACTGCCATCATGCTGTGATCGGTGGTGTCGGTGTGATCTGTCATCAAGGACACATCAGATGCCTGGCACGGCTCTGTCAGGGAAGATGTGTTCACCAAAGACGGCACTGCCATTATGCTGTGATCTATGGTGTCGGTGTGATCTGTCATCAAGGACACATCAGATGCCTGGCACGGCTCTGTCAGTGAAGATGTGTTCAACAATGCTGGCACTGCCATCATACTCACGTCACATGTGTTGGTAGTCTTAGTTTCGGAAGCGTCATCAACTTGGCATGATACATCCACCATAGATCCACAAATGACATTAACTACAGCATCCATAAGTTTGGGTGAGGCTACATTATGGCAGCTGCTGAGCTCGTCTGTCACAGGGGCTGCTGGACTGACTGACCCCTTGTGATCGCTGATTCCTTGACTCTCTCTCAGCAACGCGCTGCCAGGACTTGTCATGTCACTCCCACAGGGTGGAGCCATCAATGAATGGCATGATGACATGCTGCAGTGTGATGTCTGACAACAATGTGAAACATCATTGTCGTCTTGACCGAGACTTGCTGTGAATGATTGGCATATTGACATGTCATCTGGACTGTCATAATCCTTTTCAGGTGTCTCTGTCAATGAATTGAGGAAATTTTGAAATGAACTGTTGAATGCCATGTTGTCCATTTCAGTTGTGTCCACAAGATGACCCTCTATTTGCAGTAGTTGGATGTCAGAGAACGAGGCTGATGATCGTGACCTAGTTTTTTCCACAAATTCCTCTGTTAACACTCGACCAGTTTCCTGATCCTCAGTTAGTTCATGGCTGCCAGCAAAAGGCTGGGGATGCCTGTGATTAGATAATCTTGGCGGTGTGTTTTCAAGCAAGCGTTCAACAGTTGATTCAGATAGTTCTTCAAAATAACTGTCATTGCCACTGGAATACGAGTCTGTCATTTCTGGAAAGTTTAGCCTGTCAAGGTTATGGATTTCCTTAAAGGTCATGGAAGAGGTCGTGACATGAAAAGAGTTTACTGGTGAGTCGGCACAATGTTTGGAGACAGTTTGTGATGAAATTTCACAAGATGGCGACACATCACGTTGACTAAAGCTGTAACATTGCTGGACATGAGCAGCATATGTGTGATCAGTTGTCCCATTGTCCAGTTGGTCACTGGATGCATCTGTCTTCACATCAACCAAGACATCAGGACAGTTCTAACAACATAAGAAAACTTTCATTTATAAAAAATCTGTTACTTTATTAATTGCTTTATCTAAATAAATAATAATGGATTAATTTAACTACCTATTGACACATGGTGTTTTAAATAAAATTA
>CALYLW010000522.1:420218-597730 GCA_944989445.1 Ampullaceana balthica | reverse complement strand
ATAATTTTCTATACATTTCACAAATTCACTGTCATAAAAAGGCAGTTAGCTGCTTTTTAATAAATAAACTGTACATGTACATGCTTTTTTAAATAATAATGTATTGTGTTTGACCAATCTTATCTATTATAGAGGCTATATACAGAAGAATATTGCATCCTATGCTTATCCATGGTTTATATCTAGTCTTGCCTTTTTATTAGCATTTTAAATTTTGATAATGTGGCTGTTTTCCCGCTTTGTTCAGGAAACTTATTCAACTTATTCCACACCTGGATTCCAGACTGTAAGAATGAGGATTTGTATGTTTATCCCTCTTTCTATATGAGTATTGTATTAGATTGTTTTTCTATTGTATTTTGACTATTTTCCAAGTTAGAAAGCTATCATTGGGAATGAAAATCTTTTTTCTTTTTTGTTTTGTTTTTTGTTTGGCAATATTTATGAGTAAAATTGTTTTAGATTTGGGGAATCTCTATTCATCTACCAACTTGTATTCTATTCATCTACCAACTTGTATTCTAGTCATCTACCAACTTTTCCTAATGACAAAATTCATACCAACCTTGGTAAAGTGAACAGCATACGATCCAGTAGAGGGGTTGCATGTAATATCAGTTACATAACATTCATACAATCCTGAAGAGGGGTTACATGTCATATCAGTTACAGAGCATTCCGAGTCTGGTCTGTTCCGATGGTCAGGACTGCTAGGCTCACCACTCTCAATGATTTCCTCTTGGCTATCTCTGCCTGGAACAGTTAGTTCCCCTGCTAAATCTATCTGATCATCTCTATACAAACTCTGATTGTGTTCCGTTTGTACAGCAGATTGAGGTGAAGTGCATATAGACTGACTGTGTATAACAGGCTCAATCAATTTCGTAGAAATGTGTCTAGGTCGATTGTGCAGAATCTGCAACACTGATGCAGGTGATCTGTGTGAATTAAATTCTTCTTGTGTTCCATGATTTCCATGTCTTCTTGTCAGCTCCACTTGTGTATTAACATCTGGTTCCTCCTCAGACATTTGAGGCAATGTAATCCCTGGACCTGTCCCCTCAGAACTAATTAGGCCACCATCACAAAAGGAAGGGATGCAGGACTGGTGCAATGGATCATAAAATATTTAAATTATTATTGGAACATTATAAAAGCAAACACACTTCACATTCACTAACACGTGTAATTAAAGTAACCTCATAAATTATGCATCTGCAAAGAAAAACGCTTGATAACTTTTCTCAATTTACTATGCTTTCCCCTTTATCCCTTTGAATGGATTCTAAAACTTGTCTTAACGTTTAAAGCCCCAAAGCGCGGTAATGCACGCCATGTCTCTAATCCCAAAGCGCGCCTCGATAGCGCTCTCTTTAGTAACGAAATCATAGAAAGAAGAAACTCTTCATTTAGTGAGAGAAGCTTTAATCAACTTCCGGAAATGGTGGTGTTTGCTTTCGCTAGCGTTATCGCTTGATTCTCGAAGTTTTGTGGTTATTTTTAAGTTGTTTTTTTTGAAGATGTGATTTTAGTATACTTTTTGTAAAAATAATAGTAGTTAACTACAGTTAAAAATAGTATTAAACTCAAGATAGTCTTTTGGATACGTAAAATAACCATTCTTATCCTAAAAGACGATTTCAGTATGACAATAATAATATAAATACATTTTCCACAAATTTTTAAAATTCATAATCAGTTGATCGCAATAAACGGGAAATCCTTAGAGGCGGAAGTTTACAGAAAACCTTATGGGGATTTAAACCAGAATGTCATGAGTCGTGTGTGAAGTTAAAACATAAATAACTAATCCAAACTGTATCAAAACAACAAGTTTTCAAACTTACCCTTCTTTCTTTGACAGCTCTGTGTTTTCTCTTAGGAGTACTGGGAGCAGAGAGATTTGAACCTTCAAATCTGTCAACAAAAATTTAGTAGATATGGTCAATGGACCAACAAACTTTTTCAAACCTTAAAATCTAATAAATGAGATACATGGCAGAAGAGATATATAAAAAATCAATTTCCAGAGTGACACTATTGCGATGTTTCTACAAAAAAAATTTGAATTATTTTATTTAGTTCTACAATTATTAAAATAATGCTATTAATGATTTCTTAAATGACTAGTGACTAATGTCAGACGATCACTGGGTAAAAATGAGCATACCACGGGTGATTAATTTACATTTCAAATTTTAATGTAAACTTACTTAGATACCAGTGGTGTGGCTTTGTCATTTCGGTTGTATGAAGATAATTGAGAAAGAAACACTTTTGTGTCATTCTTTCTATCTTTTAGGGGAGTCCTTCCATATATACTTTCAAAAGGAACCACTTGTTTGTTCCTCTGAAATAAAATGATAAAGCCATAATTGCCAACTCTAAGTCCGCTTCACACATCTAAGACAAATGAAAGAGATTTTATGTGAGAGACGTGTTGTTGTGTTTATATTGAATGAGAATGCAATGACTTGACCTAGTATGAAACACGTGGGTTGTGAGTTGAACTGTAAGCGTGCTGGTCGAGGACTGAGAGAATAGCTGGCTATAAATGTGCGGTTCATGAGGCAACCGGGGGTGGATTGCGGTGGATGGCATACGAGCTGTTTAGGTAGTTAATTGTACAGTTGATCACAGTGAATTGTATATAGTGATTAAAGACAGTTGTTAACCAGACCACAGTGTGTTAAAGCCTTGTCACTTGACCAGCCACAAGTTCTATTACAATTTTAGTTATCTGTTTAAGTTGAATTCAACATCACCACAATTTTAAGTTGGTGTCTTTTGAAAAGGCTCATAGTCATAACTGAGGCAAGAAAGAAGGAGTGGAGTCATAAATTTAGGATGAGGGTGTTTAAACTGTAAGTTATAAGAAAACTTGACCAAACAAGAAGATGATTGAGAATGTAGATGATCTTCAATTTAGATGCTGAATAAAATAGCTGCTGAGAACATTTAGTTCATATTAGCATGAAGACATCATTTTTCTTAAGCTATAGCCTATAATATATAGAACAGATGTAACTTGTAAACAAAGGCCAAAGATGGTATGTACTTTAGATATTACAAGACCAAACTATTTAACAGGCAAATAGGCCTCCTTACCAATAAGCTTTGATTCTCCTTATCATCAACTCCAACTGAATCAGCAAAAATCTCCATCTTGGTGTCAAGACTTTATCACTTGTGTCACCTAAAATACAATTTAATAGACTATAGACATACCACATATATTCATGTCTAGTCTATTATAATTATAGTTTTAAATGTTGATCATTGAGTGTTGGTTTTCCTGGTTTCATCAGGCAACCTATTCCATGTCCGAAGTCTGGACAAGAAGGATGAAAATGTGTATGTTTGTTCTTGCAATATGGAATAAGAAACTGAAACAGAAAATTGTTTTTAATTTGTATCACTATGATGACTATGTCAATCTGAGGGTTGTATTAGATTATCTTTGTGCTGTATCACTATGATGACTATGTCAATCTGAGGGTTGTATTAGATTATCTTTGTGCTGTATCACTATGATGACTATGTCAATCTGAGGGTTGTATTAGATTATCTTTGTGCTGTATCACTATGATGACTATGTCAATCTGAAGGTTGTATTAGATTATCTTTGTGCTGTATCTCAATCAATCAATGACAATGTAAAGTCTGTTATGGTTTTTTTTTAGTTTCTCTAGTTAGTTACTTAGTTAACTTAGGTAATCTCAATCTCATTCATATGGGCATGGGTCCTATGAATTTTTTGTCATTTGTCAGTCATATTTTTAATATTTTAATAATTATTAAAATTAATACGTAAATAATAGTAATGTCAATGTATTTTTGGCTTATAATTAAAAGCCTACGCAAAAACTAGAATTTAATATATTAATAGTATTTATAATTAGTAAAGTAAAGTATAGGCATAAGCCTAGCCATAGGAGTAGTAATTATCTATATATATAATTCTCTTCGTGGTCGGACCCTGCGAGACACCAAACTGCAAGCATGTGCAACCGAGCATGATGAAAGACCCTCGCTCCGGTTAACTAATCACTGTTGGCAAGCGTGTTTGGATGAAAAGAAAAAAAAAGGGGGGGGGATAGAGTGGGTGGCAAAAAAGCTCTTGCGTTCACTTGCCCGTTCACTTGCTTTGTTCCTTCACAGAAAACGTGAGAACGTAGTGTACTGGTTATCACGTCCGCCTCATACGTCGATGGTCCTGGGTTCAAGACCCAGCGAAAACATTGTTTTTAAAAAATTTTTTACAAATGTCTGTTTGTGTCCGTTCTTTTACCCCTTTATTGCCAACACTAGCTGAACCCGCGGCGTAGCATACGCCGCTAATGATTTAGTTATGGGTGAAGACTTCCTGAAAGACACAGTTGTCAAAATGGGATGGGTTTGGGCAAACGACTGTGATTGAATGAAAAGAAGGAACTCTGGAGAGACCCGCGGCGTAGCATACACCACAGACTTGCTCATAATAGACAGTGCAAAGAACGGATTGGGGGGGGGGTGAGAGTACAGACACAAAAAGCAGCACAAAGTAAGTAAAAAATAGCGAGTAAACATGGAGACAAGCACACTGAGGTTGTTACCCGCCTCCCATTTAATACTACCATCCCTTAAACATAAACTGTGATTGGCCGACCCCAGCGAGGGTTAGTCATATTTAGGGTTGTTAATTGCGTGTTGTTTTTTTTTAAAACTGATTATCGATTACATGCACACTGAGGTTGTTGTTACCCGCCTCCCATTTAATACTACCATCCCTCAAACATAATCATAAACTGTGATTCGCCGACCCTAGCGAGGGTTAGTCATGTTTAGTTTAGGGTTGTTAATTGCGTGTTGTTGTTTTTTTAAACCGATTATCGTTTTATAGCTGACTTCATAGAAGTTAGGGGTGTACCCAATTTCATCTGCAAACGTCTAGAAAGTAGTAGTCTTACGTAGTAGTAGTAGTGGGCCTAAGTGGGTAGGCCGGTCTACACGACGTTACACGTTCTAAATTAAGAGGTTAGAGTTAGTAAAATAAACAATATTATAAGACCCAAGATAAACCTTAGCATATACTGATAGCTATATACAATTAATATGGGAATCTTTAGAGATTTATTTTAATTATATTCAGATTGTATACCCCAATGACTCACTATCTGTTCAATAGTGTTCAGATCAACGATTCAGCGTTGTGTTTTCTTTCAAAACTTCGCGGACTAGCGGGCTATCCGATTGGCTCTGCAAGTCACATACTTAGGTTGTTGTTCCGCACATCATATTTGTGCGAGGGATACGCATTCAATGCAATTTAGCATTTTTAATTTTTATCTTCTTTATTTTATTTGTACAATTACATTAACAGAAACTATATATTAAGCTTCCAAAAAAGGCTATTTTTATAATTCAATAGCTTGAAAAAGTGTATACTCTGGGATAGGGGCCGTCCATAAATGACGTCACGCGCCTATGGGGGAGGTGGGTCGAGCATTTGTGACGATGTGTGACCAGGGGAAAGGGGGGGGGTTAAAGAAATGTGACGTCACATCAAACACCTGCAACTTTAAATAAAAGTTCCACTTGAATGTTTGATCGATTGCAATTTATTTAATGGCGTTTTCAATGGCTTCACACGTGTTAAGATATTAGAGTGCAGTCTTACACTAAATACATAGTTAAATGACAAACAAAAAAAAGTAATTTGCAACAGGCTAATTTTCAATTACAAAATACGGCTTAGAGGGGGGGGGCTCAAAGCCTTGTGGCGTAATATTGGGAGGGGGGGTCTAATTTTTTGTGACGAAGTGTGACGTGGGGGGAGGGGGGTAAAAATTGGCCAAATTCGCGTGCCGTCATTTATGGACGGCCCCATATTAGAATTTGTATATTTATGAATATATGGTGATTTAGTATAGTGGCCACACTTACTTATTTATCAACCACTTTGAAAAAATAACAAGATGAAGCACATATTACAGCTAGAGAACATGGATCAGCGTATGACTCAATAATATTCTGTATTGAAGGAGCATCTGTCACAGGTAAGATAAGATATGTGTAAAGAGCCCCACAAAGACCAACATTAACAAAAATTCAATCCTGTTGTGCAAGAAGTCCAGACGAGATTGCCACTTCATGAAGAGTCAAAAAGCAACTTTCTCGACATGCTGTATAGAAAGGATGTCATGTGTTTTTATTGCGATGTGACGCCGAATTCTCTGAAAGATGTAATATATAGATAACTTGTAAACAGTGTATGAGTGAGCCTGAAAGGACGTAACAAAACAGTTAACGTTTCGGCAAAGAGCCTTCCTCAACGAACAAATAGTACACAAACAAAACGAATAAAACGAAATAATAAAATAAAAACTTAGCTGTGGTGAAATCCAAAAGAGTCCAGGAAAGAAATAGTAAGAAGAGAATAATATGGGCTTATATAGGAAAGGAGAGGGTGGGTGTGGCCAATCATTTAGGTTGTCGGCGCAAACACAACATTCATCCCATGTGGCCCCCGTGGCTGTGGTGCAAGGGTCCCATACTCTTGGATTAGTGAAAGATGTATTATGTGCCATACGGATACGGGGACATACGTAAATGACATCAAGCAATTTTGGCCGAACCCCCCCCCCAATCGTAACAAAAAGTTAGACCTCCCCCCTTTCAAATATAACGTCACAAAGCTCCCCCCCCCCATAAAATCTGTATTTCCTATTTGAAAATAAGCATGTTTAAAATCACTTTATTGTCATTTAATAATGTATTTAGTGTTTGCTGCACTCTAATATCGTAACACACGTGAAGCCATTTAAAACGCCATTAATTAAATAGATTGTAAGTAATCAAATATTTAAGTTTTACTTTATTGAAAGTTGCATGTTTTGATTAGACGATACAGTCACACATCGTCACAAATATGTGACCTACTTTCTTAGCTTACTTATTTAATATTGACGCAGTGTTTTTAACTGGTCATTTTTATTCCCTAAACAATATTTCTGTCATCACAAATGGTTGCGATATTTTTTAAATACCTGTAATGAACGATGCCGTATTTATGACCTATTAAGATTGTTGATATCACGTGATCATTCTCAACATGGATACTACATTAAATAGGATGGATGCAACTTTCAGGCGAACGATGACGTCTGTAACAGACCTTTTATTTCCCATCAATAAAGGGAAAGACGAATTAAAACTACAAATTATTAGAAAAAGTATATATATATTTTGGTATATTGTAATATTATTAAGCTAATAATTATATTTTCTTCAGCATCGACTACGAGTTCTACAGTTACAGTACAACTACACTACGACTACTGAGTTTCAGTACAGATTTAGTCTTCTAGTACATATTCGACTAAAATCTACTACTAATTGCAGTTAAAGTTCTAACTTTGAATCTAAGTTATTAACTTAGTAAGTAGACCCAGCAAAGCGGAATGGTAATCCCTTATTTTAGCGCATTTAAAATTTTTAGAGCAAAAAATATTAAATAACTTACTTTTTAGACTTTTACTTTTACTAATTTAAACACTTACATTTTAAATGACAAATGACTCAAATGAGAAATAAAACAAGTATTTAATGCTTTTAAAACCAGTTTTTTGTGTGTGTTTTGTTGAGCTTAAACTTAAAGGGGTTTTAAACTTTAAAAAATGTTTTTTAAATCAGACATTTGAGATAATTTATTAATTACTGATGTAATAAGTTCTTAAAATGTCTTAAAATGAAAAATCTCCAATTTCTTTTGTATTGCATTTCTGCTATATCTATTGTTCTGACAAACTTAAATTAATTTTAATGGTTGTTATAAAAATGACACTTGTACTCGGGGGGGGCGTCCATAAATGACGTCACGCGCCTAGGGGGGGCAGGGGGTCACGCATTTGTGACGATGTGTGACGACGGGGAGGGGGGATTTTAAGAAATGTGACGTCACATCAAAACGCGCTACTTTAAATAAAAGTTCCACTTAAATACTTAATTGTTTTCAATTTATTTAATGACATTTTCAATGGCTTCACACGTGTTACGATATTAGAGTGCAGACTGACACTAAATACATACGTAAATGGCAAAAAATTAATTTGCAACATGCTAATTTTCAATGAGAAATTATGGCTTTTAGGGGGGGGTGGTCAAAGCTTTGTGACGTCACATTGGAGGGGGGTCTAAGTTTTTGTGACGAAGTGTGATGGGGGGAGAGGGGGGTAAAATCGGCTGAAATCGCGTGACGTCATTTATGGACGGCCCCTCCCGCGATTTAATTTTCTCCCTACTTTTTACCCATCAGTGTGTTTTGATACAAATAATAGTTTCTTTGAAGAATGTGGTGGGGGTGGGGAGAGAGAGGGAGGAGGAAATCTTTTGTCGCTGACATTTGCCGGCAAAATATTTGGCATGACCACGGACCAGTGAAACCAGAGCTCACGCACGTGATCATGATGTATCACTGACCTTTGTTTCACCTCGGCTAGGGGTACTCAAGAATCAGGGCATTACAACAGTGCTCACAGCTAAATCTCATGTGATTGAAGTGCCCTCCCCCCACATACATACCCGCACACTTTTTTAAAATTAATTTTTAAAGATTTCACATTTGTATTGATTTATAAAAAATTTATTTGTAAAGTTAATTATTTTTTAAATTATTATTATTTTAAAATTAAGCACCCAGGCGAGTGCCACCTTTGAAACTCGGCTGGATGAACCAAAATTTCCAAATGGGCAACACAAAAAATAATAACTTTGAAGAAAAAAAGAGTTCTCCATTTACATGCAATAATGGCTCCGTAAATCACAGAAGATGTGTGAAATATACAAATTTTTATTTCGTACAAATTGTAAACTAGTACATTGTAATATTATTTGAACAAAAATATAATATTTTAATTTTAAAATAGATTTCCTAATAGAGGCCATCCATATATTATGTACTTACTGTACGCACAAAATTAGTATTTTTGTACCCCCCCGTTTGCATACTATCTATCTATAGTATAGACTTTGAATATGGTATAGACTAGATCTGTAGCCCACTAATATATGCATATGGACATGGAGTCTGGTTATCGTTTGCGTGGCCAAGATGGCGACGGCGCGGAATCGTGACGTCACTTCGACGCTACTGTCGCTACGGTTGCTATACAGAAGTTACATTTTTGTTTTTCCTCGATTACCCCCCTTGCCATAAAATTTATCTGTTGGTCTTCATGTGCGTAACTTGTCAAAATAGAGAACAAAAGGGGTGGGGTATTTTTAATAAACAATTAATGAAAAGGAAAGAGTGTGGGGTTGAAGGGGAGTGGTCTCCCCTCCTCTTTAGCAATTATGAAACTCGTTTAACGTTGCACTATATGCTATGATGCCCATGTAGATGCACAACAGCCCGCGAAAATTTGTGGCGGGCAAATTCTTTCCGCCTAAAATTCCGGGTGCAGTAGCATCGCGGTTGAAAAATTTATTAATTTTTGTGTAAAATTGTTCAAAAAGGAAGGTGAATTTTTCAAACTGGAAGTGTCAGGGTTAGGTTTAGCTATAGAATTTTAGGGTTAGGTTTAGCTATAGAATTTTAAGGTTAGCTATAGAATTTTAGGGTTAGGGTTAGCTTTATAGTTTTTAAAAAGTGTACCCTTCCCGGCCTTCCCATTTTCCTGATTCATACGTATGAACAGTAGGTATAATTTTTTTCCCCATATTTTGCACATTTTTCGCTGTTTTCCAAACTCGGCAGGTTGCTAAAATAGCTACAAATTTGAGAATCCCTTTTCCCCCTAACCCTCTAAATTCCAATTTTTTGCACTTATTTTCTGGTCATGTGCCATAGCAACAAATATAGCGGCCGAAAATGACCTTAATATAGCACGGCCTCGCAAATGATATTTTACCGGACATGGATATTACATTACAAGAAATGTAAGGATAAATTGTAAATTTGTTTCCATTGCCATTGCATATTTTTCATAATTAATAATTTTCAATTTTCTAAATTTCAGTTTCATTAGTAAGTGACACAAGTATAAATGATACTATAATTGATGTGACTATCATCATTTATATGTAACACATTTTATTTCAAATTTTAAGTCTATGGACAGAATCTAGGATTGATATTTTGTTGTGATTATAACTAAACTCCTGTATTTCTGTAAGGTAAATGCATAAAATAAAAAACAGGGTATTAGTAGGCCTGACAGGACGTAACACAACAGCGAACGTTTCGGCAAAGAGCCTTCTTCAACGGACAAATAGTACACAAATGAAACGAATAAAACGAAATAATAGAAAAAAACACTTAGCTGCGGTGAAATCCAAGTAGTCCAGTAGATCTCTACTGGTATTCAAGATAATTTTGTTAAACTATTTTGAAGATTTGGATAAGCTTTACTTTTGGCATTCTGAGAAATTCTCTTTAGAATTTTCTTCAATATCTACACTTGTCTTTATCTCCCCAGATCATGAATATGTGACAAATCTTCCATTTCAAATGGTGTTATATTTCAACTGTTTTTACTTCCCTTTTTGGTTTATTGGCAGTTTAGTTGTATTGGATGTCAAGGTAAACTCTTGAGATACGTAAGGTGAACTTTGACATTTTAAACCTGCCATTGGCACTTATCTAGTTAGGATTTATTTAAAGGGCTCATTACATTTGGGTTAGTATGTCTGCATATAGTTTATAACTTAAATACTCAGGAAAGCTTCTATATATTCATCTCCTTTAAAATAAAGTCTTAGAACGTAGTAGTTAATAGGATTTCAGGAGCAGTATGTTTTCTTCCATAAAATTTAAGTTAGTTTTTAAGAAAGATTTATCGGCAGGGTAGTTTCCAGTATGTTCCTTGAGAATATTGAGATGAATATTTAGAACAATAATAATTAATATACATAAATTAAATGACTTGACCAGCCATTGTACAGATTGTATCATTTCTTAAAATGTAGCTTAAGTGTCATTCCATTTGTACCTGTATATAAGATTACTTTGCGTTCATAAAGAATAAAAAGAGTGCCAATTTTATAATCTTTTTCAACAGTGGATGCGTTTGGATGAATTGTATCGCATAGTTCTTGTTGCAATCTACATTGTATACTTCATCATAGAAATAGTTCGACTATATCTTGGTTACTTGGGCAATTTAATGGAAAGGGTAAGTTATTTAGTAATTATTTCAACTATGTAAATGTGTCTCATGTTTCAGATTACAAATACATGTATCTGTATTACAAGAATGCAGCAGAAATGCATGTTTTACATTTAAATTTTAATCTGTAGCTGAAATGTACAATCCAGTGATGTGGCTTTCATTCAATCTAGTGTTATGGCTTTTATTCAATCCAATGGTATGCTTTCATTTAATCCAGTGGTGTGGCTTTCATTCAATCCAGTGGTATGGCTTTCATTGGATATCAATGTATCAATATAAGTTGGCACTGCACTCCATCACCAGAGCTTGACAGATGTATTATTATATTTGTATTGTGCATGGCCAGGTGACAGATGTTGTATTATTATATTTGTATTGTGCATGGCCAGGTGACAGATGTATGATGAATATTATATTTGTATTGTGCATGGCCAGGTGACAGATGTATGATGAATATTATTATATTTGTATTGTGCATGGCCAGGTGACAGATGTTGTATTATATTTGTATTGTGCATGGCCAGGTGACAGATGTTGTATTATTATATTTGTATTGTGCCTTGCCAGGTTCCAGAACTTGCTGGAAGTTGGTTGATAACCTTGCTGTTGACAACACCGCTCATCCTGCTGCTGCTTGTCAATGACAACGCGTTGGTCCTACCGCTGGAGAGAGCTCTTCATATTGTCAAGATCATTATGGTCCTGTTGGAAGTTTTCATTGGTTACTTTGCCATCCGTACCATGGTCAATTATCAGGTCAGTCGAAGTTTACTAACGGGCAGCTCAAATTTGTGGTCTACGCCATATTATTTAATAATTATTTCAATGGAAGAAAGCTGTATATAAAATTCATTACAAGCTAGACAGCCAAAAGAGTACAAATATGTATTTTGTAATAGGAAAAAAAAACAAAAAAACTACTGTTAATAACATTAATATATATCAAGATTACAAAATGAAAATTATGCCAGAAAATGAAAGTTAAGACAGCAGACGGGTACAGTGTTATGTCAGAATTCAAGAGGGAAAAAAAAAGATTTGAAATTATCATGGCTTTTTTTATATTAAATTGTAGCCCTTTAGCAATAAAGTACTATAAATTATAAAGCTCAATTATTGATTTTGCCCAGATCCATTTTCAAGTTTCAGACCATTCAATGGCATTGTTCTGTGAAATAGTCATATTTGAGTTTTAGTACCCCATTCTTGTTTTAAGATGGTATTTAACTTCACTCTTACTTTATTGTGACCTAACAACACTATTATGATCCTAAATATAAATGTTAGAATATGTAAAAATAATACCTTAAAACAGCTATTTATTTTCTGTGAATTTTTTAAATAAAAGATATAACTATAAAAAAATGTTTCCACTTGAACAGGTCACCAAATATCACCTGCAGCAATTCTCAGATCTGGAAAACACAGATGATGCTGATAACTACTATCCAGAGACGCGGTACACCAGTTAGTTACAGAAGTCTGACTATATTTTATATATATTTGTGCATATTCTTGAGCCAAGACAACAAAAGTTTGATCTGAGTTTTATTAACCCACGAACTGTGGTCGGCCGATATTTTTATTATGCACTGTGGTCAGCCGATATTTTTATTATGTACTGTGGTCAGCCGATAT
Source organism: Ampullaceana balthica (assembly GCA_944989445.1). NCBI lineage: Eukaryota > Metazoa > Mollusca > Gastropoda > Lymnaeidae > Ampullaceana > Ampullaceana balthica. The sequence continues at coordinate 584,942 of CALYLW010000522.1, read as the reverse complement.
TTTTATTATGTACTGTGGTCGGCTGATATTTTTATATTCTGTACTGTGGTCAGCCGATATTTTTATTCCGTACTGTGGTGGCAGAAAAATCTGCCAATATGCAACTTCCATGCCAATATTTAAACAGAATTATATCCACTTCCTTTTATTAATAATTAAATCAACTTCTGGGTCAAGCTATTTATTAAGTACCTTAAATCTAGTTTTTTAAAATATTTTTGTAGTTTTCAGGGTTCTTTTTACCTAAAATGGACACACTTTGACTTGCCTTCAAATCAAAGTAAAAAAAAACAACTATTGGAATAATTTTTTTTTATTTAGGAGAGAATTTAATATATACTTATCTTAATCCAATTTTCTCGGTTCTATTTCTATTGAGTTAATAGATTTGTATTAATTGGTCCTAGTGATAGTGAAGTAAAGCTTCAAACCAGGCTCAGGGTTTAACCAAGGTGTATATTAGTATTAAAAAAAAAGCTACAGATTAAAGGTTAGAACAAATAAATGTTATAGACAATTCTAATAATGTTATAGACAACCCTAATATTGTTATAGACAACCCTAATCAGTCTAAACATTTTGTGAACTGTGCACAGACCCACACAACTCTTTTGTGTGTTTCAAAACAATAAATCTTGGAAAATCCTTCTGGTTGCAATTCCACCTCCCAGCGTAAAAAAATTGGTTTCAAAGACTTATTTTTATAGAAGCCTAAGCAAACTACACATTTTTTTAAAAAGATAAATGAATGGTCTAATTGTCTACCACATTTCATAAGTATTTTATTGGTATCTGTAAAATATAATGATATTGTGAGCACTTGAAAGCAAGACATTTTGTTGAATATTTTTTCACGAGAACTCCAAGGTTAAGGACACTGAACAAACTTTTTTATGTGTGCATTTGGTAAAAAAATAATATCCAACTCTATCCCCATCCCCTTTATGAAAATATATATACTGTAGTATTAAGGGTCTTTATCAATAAGTCTATGTTACTTAAAGCTTTTTGAACGCCTTATGAACAAGTTCCTACATTACAGCATGATTTTATGCCACAGTTCATGGGTTAAGAATCAATGATAGCAGGACAATTGAGTTTTGTAAATTTTGTTTTCATACATTATCGATGCAAATATGATATCTTCATGTAACTTTAAAATATTTAAATAAATTATTATTTATGTTAGTATCAAAATAATATAAAATATACTGTATATATTTTGAAAATAAATTATAGAATATAAATTATAAAAATAAAAACAGCCCCAATTTGGTTGCTTTCCCATGTCATTTTTTAAATGTTTAGACTGAAAAAATTGCACACACATAAAACATTTTCAGAGGTTAACACCAAGACTTGTTATGAAATAAAAGCAGTAACAAAACTCACTGAAATAACTACAGCGCTTGTACATTTTATTGTAAACATATACAAGGTGACAATACACTATTAACAATTAGATATAACTTCAGAAAGTAACATCTTATTGAAGGCAGATTGTCAAAAAGCAGGAAACATTCTCTCAAGACACTCTGGGGACCGCATTCAGGAACACATAACAGGCACCAACCAGACTTAACACAACTCTACAAGCGCAAACCCCTTGTGTCTTGGACACTATAATATACTTGCATGGCATGTTTATTATTCCTTGCTTGCCCACAAATACCAATTAGCCTACCAACGTCTCCATTGGGGGGAGCGCACACCAGGCATACAGTTGTATATCCATCACAGCAAACATTATCTTGTAATATAACTAAAATTAGTTTGGTCTTACGATGGGAATTATTGGCTCAACCCTGCACACACTAGCCGCAATAACTAATGCGTTGACGTCACTTCCGGCAGGGAGGCAGTAAATGGACACCAGGCATACAGTTGTATATCCATCACAGCAAACATTACCTTGTAATATAACTAAAATTGGTACTATTCAGAGATGTTTGGACTTGCGATCGGAATTATTTGCTCAACCCTGCACACACTAGCCGCAATAACTAATGCGTTGACGTCACTTCCGGCAGGGGGGCAGTAAATGGACATCAGGTTGCTTGGTATCTTAAGTCTCGGCAGACCATCTACATCCTTGATAGAACATGGAGACAAAGAAATCAATCAGCAAAATACTTAAAATGAGAATAGTTAGACAATCTATGATATCTATCACTTGGTTCTGTAGTTAGACAATGTATGATACTATCACCTAGTTCAGGGGTGGGCAAACTACGGCCCGCATGCGGCCCGTCATAGTATATTATGCGGCCCGTCATAGTATATTATGCGGCCCTTTAGGCATGTAGTACATGTTGTGATCTTATGTCGATGTAAATGTTTTTTTTAAATTTTCGCTATATTTTTAAAATTTTATTCCGAGTATTTTATTCGAATATAGGGATATTAAATCGGTTTTATGGCTTAAAACTGATTATTGATCAGTAGTTATTATTTTTTTGCATCCTTGTTCGAATCTGCATTTCAGCTCAACCGGGAGTGGCTTTTGTTTAAGATTTACACATTGGCGGAGTTGTAAAAATTGTAATTTAAAAGTGAATAGACTTTGATTTATCAATAAGTTCTGCCAAAAATGAAAGATTGAGGACGAAAGTCGTTTTTTTAAATGACAAATGGAAAGCTAAATACTGCTTCACGAGCGTTGGCAGCTAAGCAGTCTGCTTGCTGTGCCTTGAGTGTATGAGCGTCTTTAAGGAGTACAGCTTAAAAAGACACCATCAAACAAAACGTTTGGATTTTGGGCACAATTTAACGAAAGAAGAGAGAAAAGGGAATTGCCAGGAATTTGTTAATAATTTAACCCTTTCGCACTTAGGCAAATACTAAGCCACACACAGGCTTTCCTTGACAAAAGGTGCATAACTCTGTCATATTCGCAAACATACATTTAAAAAAAATTCACAAAAATAAAAACTATTAAAGCAATAAAAGTCAATTTTTTTTTAAATAAAAGAAATATGGACAAAGTATCAGATGACAGAAAATTTATTAGCAAACACCCTTTTTAAAAAAATGAAATTTTTTTTTAAAGTGACCTGAAGTGCTGGTGACAGAAGTTGGCATCAAGTCTGCATGGGATAGTGAGAAATATTTTCTTTTATAAAGTCTAACTTGGCACAAATTACATCCATAAACAGCCTCATGTGCCCTACAAATGGTTCTAATTCATGTTTAGTGCACAATCTGCAATAAAATCCATAATCAAGAAATATATGTGGTATTTTTTCCACTGGCCCTATTTGTCTATGCTGTCAAAGCCTAAAGCATCATCGGACTTTTAATCAGATTTCAGTATAAATATCCCAGTTACTGAGGTCAAACTACGTCAATTTGAACATAAAACAACTTTCACTTTCAATAAATCCAGAAATACAACATAAATCTTAATATTTATTTAATAATTGCACCTTTTAGCATCCCTAAACATTCACAGAATATCATCCATTTGGGAAAAAATTTGCACAAAAACCACCAATTTCAAAATTTTACCAAAAAACCTAGACTCTCCAAAAATAATCAAATAAAAAGTAAAAGGAAGTGAATTTATAGCTCTTCTATGTGAGAGTTAAAGATAGTATAAAATAGCTACTTAAAAAGTTGGATCGGCTCTGCAACGAAACAACCCAAAATTGGCGACTCCAAGGGGCAAACTGTTAAAGAAGCAGCAAACTGTTTTCACCAAACCGTCTTTAATACAAGATTCTGCAACAGAAGCCAATTTGGTGCTTTCCCATAAGATTGTAAAACGGAACAAGTCTTTTTTTTTACAGCTATTTCATCAAGGAATGTTTATCAGATGCAGCAATCATTATGTGTCCAGAACAGAAAGTACAATTTTATAGCCTTCGTTTATCAAGGAGAACTGTAGTCAGGCGTGTTGAAAAAATTAGCGACAATTTGATGCACCAACTTCGAGTGGCAAGCAAAGACTTTGTGTGGTGCTCTCTAGCGTTGGACAAAAGTACCGATGTACAGGATACAGCACAATTGTTGGTGTTTATACGGGGAATAAACACTCGTTTTGAGCTGCCCGAAGAATTACTTAGTGTTGAGCCACTCAAAGATACAACTACAGACCAGAATTTTATCCATGCTGTTGAGAGCTGTGTTGAGAGAACTGGGCTGGTGTGGAAGAAGAGAGCAAGTTAACAACCGATGGAGCACGTGCTTTGACTGGAAACAACGTAGGCCTTGTCACTATTTGGGTCCTCATACATCTGTGAGCAAGCTTTGTCTTGCATGAAAATAAACAAAGAACAGGTCGATGTTAACTGACTGCAATTTGAATGCAATGCAGTCATGCGAATCACAACAAGAAACTGGTTCCACAGTTCAAGAACATTATCCATAATTGTGAACAGTTACATAATTCTCATTTCTTATAATGATACTCTATGGTCAGCTTATATATAAATTATGTTCCTACTTCTTTATAGTTAACTAGGGGCAAGTATCCGGCTTTAACAACAACAGCAACAAAAATAGAACAACAAAATCAACAACAAAACAACAAAAACAGCAAAAACAACAACTACAACAACAACAACAACAAAGCAACAACAGCTGCAACAACTGTCGTACCGATGGTAACGGGTTCAAATCCGTGTGAAGGCAAGGGTTTGTTCCCGGGGCCTAGGGCGTCCCTGAGTCACCCCGCTCCAAATGGGTACCTAACACTACATGTAGTTATGCGGCTGGGTAATGCGTGGAACCCACAAAGCCGTGGCCTGTGAGCGCTGCATCACTTGCCAAAGAGATCATCTGTCATGGTCTGTGGACGCAACTATCTTCTGCATAGAAGGAGCGTCTGTATAGATAAGACAAGACAACAACAACAAAGCAACAACAACATGAAGGACATTGTCGTCGCAGGGCAAGGAATGTGGACAACAACAACAACAGCAAAAACAACAGCAACAAAAACAACAACAACAAAACAATAACAACAACACAACAACAAAGCAACAACTACAACAACAACAAAACAATTATTTTATGGCGAGTCACCTTCTTGTTAATCTCAACACCAAAATGTTTATTATTTTGAGTCATTATTTTACGTCTAAATTTACAATAATTTTTATTTTATACAGCTCATATAAGGAAAAACTACATTTTGGTGCCCCCGGCCCACAGTATCTTATATATATGGAACGAAACCTGTTTAATAACCTTTCCGGTATAATTTTGTGTACGTGTACCAAATTTCACGTTATTTGGTTGTCTGGATCTTGAGTTATTAGGGAACAGACAGACAGACAACAAATGCGTCTTATATGTATAAGAGATATGACAAGTAACAATAAACTTTTGTTGAAATAATAATGAATAGTAACTTTTTTAAAAATCAAATTAGAAACTGTTTCCGTTCCTATTTTTAAAATGTAGTGCACATGTGTAATAGAGTGTGAATGTGAATTAAAATGACAAGTACTTGGTTTATTATCATTAATTCATATTTAGACCACAATGGTAATTGAAGTAGACAAAATATATATGCGGCCCGCCTATAGTAATAAAGTTTTCAATGCGGCCCTCCGTACAAAAAGTTTGCCCACCCCTGACCTAGTTAATTCTCTTATGGTTCTTTTCAGCACATGTACTAATATTATTCTTATTATGTGTTTAATTTTCACTACCTTTCGCCTGTAAGCGCAGTAATAAGGTAAATTGTAAAGCTTTGAAAAGTTAACAATCTCTTCAAGATCTCCTTTAAGAACATCTACATCTAAGGAAAATAAAGGAGATTAAAATAATTAGAAATAATAAAAACTACCTCAATCTGAAAATGAGTAAATAATTTCAGTTACAAGTACAATGTACCTCTTTTAATATCAAACTAGCCAAATGAGTCAATCAGTTCTTTCAAAGTCCAACAAACCAATAATCAATCATCTAACCTACTAACTGACTGTAACTTTAGTATCGTGAACATTATGAGTTACTCACCAGAAACCACTAATATAAAACACTGGCCAAGAAGGTACTTGATGTCTATGAGTGGTAAACTTTGTTTGATTCTGTCGAGGCTGGGTGAAAACAAGAAAGGCAGGATAATTTAAAAAATGGGATTATATTAACAGCTGAAAATCTTCACCTTTGACTACAGCAACTCAACCTTACAAATTACCAGTAATTTAGTCAACTAAGACTTTAAAAAAAATATCTCTTTATTGGAACATGCCTATATTTGTTTACTGACCTGTCTTTATCACCAATCTTGTAGACCAGAACAATAGCATCGATCGGGGGATGATCATTATTCTTTAATGGTAATCTCTTTGTATACCGCCTTCAAATAATAATTTATTCACAATTATATTAAGCACAAAGTTCATTCTAGTTCTAATAGTCAATTTTTTTTTCTTATTTGTAAAAATACTTGCTGCATAAATTTTATACAATATGTTGGATTTGAGTTTGTAGCTTCTCATGTGACTTTGCCATATATGGTGTTGGTAGTCTCTAAACCAGGTGGTTTCAAGTTTCAACTCAGTAAGTCACATACGACTTTGCCATACATGGTGTTGGTAGTCTCTAAGCCAGGTGGTTTCAACTCAGTAAGTCACATAAGACTTTGCCATACATGGTGTTGGTAGTCTCTAAGCCAGGTGGTTTCAACTCAGTAAGTCACATAAGACTTTGCCATACATGGTGCTGGTAGTCTCTAAGCCAGGTGGTTTCAACTCAGTAAGTCACATAAGACTTTGCCATACATGGTGTTGGTAGTTTCTAAGCCAGGTGGTTTCAAGTTTCAACTCAGTAAGTCACATAAGACTTTGCCATACATGGTGTTGGTAGTCTCTAAGCCAGGTGGTTTCAACTCGTAAGTCACATAAGACTTTGCCATACATGGTGTTGGTAGTCTCTAAGCCAGGTGGTTTCAACTCGGTAAGTCACATAAGACTTTGCCATACATACTGTTGGTAGTCTCTAAGCCAGGTGGTTTCAACTCGGTAAGTCACATAAGACTTTGCCATACATGCTGTTGGTAGTCTCTAAGCCAGGTGGTTTCAACTCGGTAAGTCACATAAGACTTTGCCATACATGCTGTTGGTAGTCTCTAAGCCAGGTGGTTTCAAGTTTCAACTCAGTAAGTCACATAAGACTTTGCCATACATGGTGTTGGTAGTCTCTAAGCCAGGTGGTTTCAACTCGGTAAGTCACATAAGACTTTGCCATACATGTGTTGGTAGTCTCTAAGCCAGGTGGTTTCAACTCGGTAAGTCACATAAGACTTTGCCATACATGGTGTTGGTAGTTTCTAAGCCAGGTGGTTTCAAGTTTCAACTCCGTAAGTCACATAAGACTTTGCCATACATGGTGTTGGTAGTCTTTAAGCCAGGTGGTTTCAACTTAGTAAGTCACATAATATTATTTTTCAAATTTCCAAGCAGTTAAAAGCTAGGGATCAGCACATTATAATTATAACGAAAATTTTATATAAAGGGTTAGTCTATATCAGGAGTCGGGAAACTTTTTGTCTGAGAGAGCCATAAGCACCACATATTTTGAAAAGTAATTCTGTGAGAGTCATGTATTTTTTTTTAAACTAGTGCTTTTTTCTCGCGTAACGCCCCGGAACTGAGTTCCGGCACCTTTTTTTCAATTGTTATTTTTATCACCGTTTGGAATGATTTATCAGGTTGTGTTTAAAACTAAAAGTTCAAGAATTATTTCTCTGAATTCTTTTTAATAACATTGATTTGCTGTTGCTAATCAATAATGGTACATTATTTCTTAATGCGACTTATGGTGCTGCATGGCTTTGCTGATGGCTTTGTAGTCTGGTTGATACGTGGTGGGTTTCATGCAGGCGTTGAGACTTCATCCATTAAATGTGATCGCTGGTTGGTCTTCATATTCTTTAGGTGTGAGAAATACTGTTCTCATTCATTAATAGAGCCAAACATTTGTCTTTCCAGCAATACTCAATTGTCACGTCCAGACATTGTTGAAGCTTTTTTCATTCCTGTCCAGTTGTGTTGGCTGGCTAACTCTGTTTGCTGTCGTGCAAGTCTTTCTATATCTTCATGCAGTGACAAACTTATTTACCCACATGTCTGAGGCCTTCAGGGCAGCAGCTTGGAGCTCAAAATCTCTGAAGGAGACAACTGGGGTGCCACTCAGGTCAGTGCTGTTCCACTGCACACTCGTGTGGATGGGTGATGAACTTAAAAAGACGAGAGTGCTCGCGAAATTCTCCAAAGCGCACTTTAAATGACTGCAGTAGATTGGACGTGAATCCTGCTAGCTGCTGAATATTAAGATGTTGAGCAGGGTCACTTGATGTGCACGTATCTTTGAACTCTCCCAGTTTTCAAAGTCTAGTAAAACGACCTGTTTCAATGTAGGTGATGAAGAGTTCTCGCTTGTTTTCAAATGTAAACACTGCTTGCTGCATGGCAGGGATACTATTTTATTTCCAACGCCTTGCATTTTTCACATCTAGCTGATTGAGATAATTTTTATATGCGATTAAATTGTAGTTTAAAAAATTTGTCTGCGAGCCAGATGCAGCCATTAAAAGAGCCATATATGGCTCGCGAGCCATGGTTTCCCGACCCCTGGTCTATATGATTCAACTCACACACTGACACCATGTTCCCCTTCGGTGAAGGTCTTTAAATCGTGTGGTATACGTAGACAATTCTCATGGGCAATGACCTACATGAATAAAAGATATAATGAATAATGACTTGGTGCAGGTTAGGATTTTAACAATCAAAAAACGAAATTCAAAATCAACTACTTAGGCAGGTTATACTTATGTTGCAAAAAGTTATATTAAAGTTTGTCTAAAAAATTGTGGGTGTGTGAATTCACACTGAATTCTTTATCTTTAAGTTGCTGGGGGGCATAGTGTATGAGAGCTAACATGAACAGCTGTGAAATGAAAACAATAAGATATTTAAAATGCAATATTATTTTTCAATGGTCATTTAAATTTATTGGTTGTTTTAAGATTTGAAACCCACAACAACAAAAAATGCAGATTGGGTAATACCATCTATTTAAGTTACAGTTTTTTTATTACTAAAATTTTAAGTTAAATTATGATGATTATGATCATATGACATATGATGCCATTTCGTTAGTGATAATTAGTCTAATTAGTCTAATTAGAGTACTGCGTACTGACATAGACTTTGTTGTAGTAACCGTGGTAAAGTAATGGTAGTCTCAGCAGAGTAGCAATACGTTTTACCAGCGTTTACGGTTTAGTGTAGGACAGTGTGGTCTACTCTTTTAAAGGAAGTGTCTATTGTAGTCCAGTACAAATAACAGGCAACACTTAATAGCTTCTGATATAAGATTTTTTAAAATTCGTTTATCATCAAGCTTCTGTGGTCTCATGGTGATGCACAGGTATGTTGTACTGTAGGTTGGTGGTGCACAGGCTTGTTGTACTGTAGGTTGGTAGTGCACAGGCTTGTTGTACTGTAGGTTGGTGGTGCACAGGCTTGTTGTACTGTAGGTTCGTGGTGCACAGGCTTGTGTACTGTGGGTTGGTAATGCACAGGCTTGTTGTACTGTAGGTTGGTAGTGCACAGGCTTGTTGCGTAGTGGTAGTGCACAGGCTTGTTGTACTGTAGGTTAATGGGGTATGTTGTACTTTAGGTAATCAAGGAATGTTGTACTGTAGGTAATCAAGGAATGTTGTACTGTAGGTAATCAAGGAATGTTGTACTGTAGGCTATCAGGTATGGGGTTTGACTTTCAGTTGTGCATCTTTTTTAAAATAATTTTTTAAATTTATTTATATTATTTCTTTCGCATTTGTCTTTTCAAATACTTTAAATGATCTATAATTTTTAATTATGGGGTTAGGGTTAGTGTTTAGGAGCATGCTAAAAATTTTTAGTATACTCCTAAACACTTAACCTAACCCCATAACTGTAAGTAAAACAGAAAATTATTGTCAGCCCGCCATAATATACTCCATAGGCCTATAATAGGAACTTGGGTGAAAATTTCAAATTATTTTTAAAATATAAAAGTAATACAGCTTTATAGAGCCTTTTAAATGATTAACAAAAACACAAAGATCAACTTTGTAGCTCAAGTGGTTCAAAAGTTATGAATTTTTTTCAAAGCCCTCAGAAGCAGTTTTTTTCTACCCTGAAAATGGCATTTTCCTCCACATTTTGTGCCCTTTTTTTTGCCTTTGTTATAACACTCATAAAAAACTTTTGTATTTAACAGAATAAAAATATAATATTGTTAGGGAATATATTTAGATATAATTATTACAATATAAAGCCACTAAATAAAATTTAGTTGTTAATGTAGTAAATAAAATAAACCCGTAAAAACAAAGTTTTTGACTATAAATCCCTTATATATGAGACATAACTAACAGTATTGATTATTTTCAAATGCGACAAACGTTTACAGACTGAATCTGTCTTAACTCAACTTTGCTTCATAACCCTGGGGGGTGGGGGGGCAACTATCACTGGACCGAGCTCAGTGCGACACGTAAAATGTAAACAAAAGCACGCCGGTACTTCGATGGGTCACGTCAACTCGTGACTGAACTGTCACGTGAAAAAAACAACAATAACAAACAGTGAAATTGAAATTACATACCTCGTATAGAGATAAACTAAAAATAAATTAATTTAATTATGGTACGTTCGATAGATCTGAAATTTTGATACGATGCATTGTTAGGTGACATGGGTCCGTGTGCCAAATTTCAGCTCGATGGCATCACGGGAAGTGGGTCATTTTTTACTTTTGTTTTTCCGCCCGCCCAAGACAGAGATGACGACAGAACGACAGAGACGGCGGTGAAGTTAATATAAGGGATTTAAAAATAATATTTTTATTTTTGATATAATTTTGCTTATAAAATTGATGATTTGACAGTTTATAATTTTTTAATATACAATGTATTTTCTAAAAAATGTAGCTTTTCTTTTGTTGTTAAATTTATCATAATTAATCATATATTTTTAAATCCCTTATATTAACTTCGCGGCCGTCTCATCATCTCTCTCATGGGCTCGGCGGGCGGAAAAACAGAAGTCAAAAATGACCCACTTCCCATGATCCGATCGAAACTGAAATTTGGCACACGGACCCGTCTAACCTAACAATGCATCGTATCAAAATTTCAGATCGATCGAACGTACCGTAATTAAATTAATGCATTTTTAGTTTATCCTTATATTAGTTATGTAATTTAAATTCACGGTTTGTTATTGTTTTTTTTGCCACGTGAAATTTTGAGCTGACGCATTGAGGCGACCCAACGAAGCGACGGGCGCTTTTGTTTACATTTTACGTGTCACTCTGAGCTCGGTCAAGCGAATCGGTGACCAGACTTTTCCCCTCTCCCCCCCCACCCCTCCCCCCCCACTAGGGTTATGATGCAAAGTTGAGTTAAGACAGATTCAGTCTGTTAATGTTTGAAAATAATCAATACTGTTAGTATGTCTCATATATAAGGGATTTATAGTCAAAAACTTTGTTTTTACGGGTTGTTTTATTAAATCCCTTATAGTAACTTCACCGCCGTCATCTCTGTCTCTGTCTTTACGTCAGTCGGGCAGAAAAACAAAAGTAAAAAATGACACACTTCCTGTGATGCAATCGAGCTGAAATTTTGCACATAGACTTGTGTCACTTAACAATGCATTGTATCAAAAATTTCAGATTGATCGAACGTACCGTAATTAAATCAATGCATTTTTAATTGTATGTAATTCAATTTCACAGTTTGTTATTGTTTTTCTTCCACGTGCCAGTTGAGTTCACGCGTTGTCGCCACGCATCAATGTACCGGCGTGCTTTTGTTTACATTTTACGTGTCACGCTGAGCTCGGTCCAGCGATCGGTGACCAGACCTTTCCCCTCTCCCCCCGGTTATACAGAAAAGGGGAGTTAAGGCAGATTCAGTCTGTAAATGTTTGTTACGACTAGTCATAGCAATAGCAACATCCCGTCAAGTTGTCTGCCGTTACGTTATCATAGCAGCAGACACTTCGGTCTAGTTTTATTCTGTTTTATCAAATGTCGGCTGGTTATCGTTTGCGTGTCTAAGATGGCGGCTCTGGATAGTGACATTGACACTACGGTTGCTTTACAGGAGTTACATTTATCTTTTTCCTCGATTACCTCCCTTGCCATAAATTTTATCTGTTGGTCTTCATATGCGTAACCTGTCAAAATAGAGAACAAAAGGAGTGGGGTATGGTGAGGGTCCCCCTCCCCATTTTTATTTTTAATAAACAATTAATGAAAAGGAAATGGGGTGGGGTTGAAAGGGAGTGGTCTCCCGCGAAAAATTCGTGGCGGGGGCAAATCTTTTTGCCTGAAATTCCGGGTGCAATAGCATTGTGGTTGAAAGTTTTCTTAATTTTTGTATAAAATTGTTCAAAAAGGAAGAGGTGAATTTTTCAAACTGGAAGTGTCAGGGTTAGGTTTAGCTACAGAATTTTAGGGTTAGGTTTAGCTTTATAGTTTTTAAAAAGTGTACAATTCCCGGGCCTTCCCATTTTAATGATTCAGATGTATGAACAGTGAGTATCATTTTTTTCTTCATATTTTTCGCTGTTTTCCTAACTCAGCAGGTTGCTCAAATAGCCTATAATTTAAGAATCCCCACCGCTCTAATTTTTTTAGTAGCAGTAGCATTTTTGCTGTTTTCCAAAATTGTCATGTTTCTAAAAAAAGGTACAAATTTCAAATTTGAGAATCCCTGTTCCCCCTAACCCATTAAATTCCAATGTTTTGCACTAGTCACTACTTTTCCGGTCATGTGCCATAGCAACAAATATGGCGGCCGGAAATGACCTTAAAATAGCATGGCCACGCAAACGATAGTTTACCCTAATGTCAAATGTAATAATATTTTATTTCAAAACAATTTCTAACTAAATAATAATATATTGATATACTGCATAACTTATAAGCATTAGTTAATAGTAGGCCTAAAGCAAAGCTTACAGGCTTACAGGTAAAAGCAAAGAGAACGGTGCACTCGATAAATGGTATAGTATATTTGGCTGCTATATTTTTTTTTCTATTTTATTTAAAAAATAGACAACTAAACCTAACCCAGACCCTGAAACTAAAACTACAACCTTAATTAATTTATGGATAAAAAAATAATGAATTTAATTGCACTTAATCCCATTTCAAGTTAAAAATACAACATTTCATTCCCGGAAGTACGCGCTCTGCCATAACAATGTAAATAGTTGAGCGCACTGTTCTTTGCTTTAGCCAGCTTACAAAACTGAAAGTTTTACGCTCATATAATAAGTTCCAATCAATAATCCAGTATAATACCCGTATTCACTATTGCACTAGTCGTAGTACTACTAAGACTACTAGCAACATCTAGGTCCTTCGATTCGAGGCTATTTTTGACGAAATCAGCGCCATAGGGTTTTAGTGTCACTTTTTTTTCAAGTACGGGATGATAGGGTTCACTAAAAAATTATTTTAGCGTGCTAGAAAAGTCGGATTTACAAACGAATTACTGTTCTAGTTGCGTAAATGAATAGGGCTTTAGCTACATCTATTTTGTTTTTCATTAATTTTGGTATGTCGTAAAAAAATTCATTGGAGTCAAAGGAATAGGACTAATTTATCATGTTCTTAAAAACTATTCATTGTGCCATTTTAAATCGAAATATATATCTGTAAAAATGTATTTCAAATGAACATATAAAATTTCAAGTTTCTAAGTGGGCCAAAATAGGGTTAAAATTGGCCAGAACGGAACCCTATTATTCTGTCATTAAAAATGGCCGAAAACAAAAGTACCTAAAAACAGGAAACAGTATTTTTTATCACTAATTGACTGATGAGTAAGCCTAATAAAATAAAAAATACTTAAAGCAATCAAGTACGTCACATTTTGCTCTTTCATCCGGGTCCGTTTCATGTGACTACTTTATAAGATTTTTAAAAATTAATACGGTACATGAGCTTCTGTGGTCTCACGGTTAGGACATTAGATTCTTGAACTCTAGGTGTCTGGTGGAGTTTCGTTTGAGTCTTTTTTTTTAAGGTTGTAGTTTCAGTTTTAGGGTCTGGGTTAGGTTTAGTTGTCTATTTTTTAAATTAAAATAGAAAAAAACAACAAATATAATATAGCAACCAAAAATATGATTTATCGAGCGCACCGTTCTCTTTGCTTTTACCAAATTAATTTTAAAATCATAAATCTTTTTAAAAATAAATTTTAAGCTATTAAGGTGGACTGGGTATACCAAAAGCCAAAATAAACAGACTGCGTAATGCGTGTCATCCACCCAACTGAGTTTAGACCGCGCGTTACGTGGTGTCTACCATCGGCCAAAATAAAAACAGTAAATTTTAGTTGAATTACCAGCGCTGTGCGTGGACCATACATATTTCTTATTGTATTATATGGGCGTATAATTGGCACTGCTGTATCGACATAAACCGATGATGAATTTGAATGTTCCATGTTTGAAACACGTCAAGGAAGCGAATTTCAGTTGCTCTTACTATTACTAGTCTTATTTATCCAAATTTTCAAGACTGTAAGCGCGAAATTCGTTTCGTTAATTTAAATTCCGTAATTTAAAAAAAATGGCTGGCTTTTTTAAAATCAGAGAGGCCGCTAAGTCGCACCTCCGAAACAATGTTATTTAAGCCTTTACTTTGCCTTTTTGACACCATTTTAAAGGATTTTTATTAATACAAAATCAAGAAGACCAAAAGTGAATCGAATGTTCGTATTTAACAAAGTTAGGGCTATACGTTTAAAAGGTTATAAATATTGTTACCCAAATATTCCTAGATCTCAATATATACTCTTTGGCTTTGCTGTAGAATGTTGGACCAAAGTAAAACTAATATCAAAGCAGGTCAAAAGTCAAGGCCAAGGTCGTCAGTAAGACCATCCACAACCCGAACCTTGAACTTTAACTTTCTGTACGTGAATGCAAACACGGGTGTTATGATACTTGCGCGTGTGTTGCAAGGTTTTTATGAGTAGTGTATATAACGGTTGCAGTGACAAGGCAAGGTCACTCACACAATTATTGGTTAGTCTTATTATACATTCTATTGTCATTGTCTAGAAGTATACGTATAAGCTAGTCAGCATTGCTTGGGCCTTGGCACTCTTGCAACCCTTCTCGACGTGTTAAGTCTAAGTGACTAAGGAAGTGTAAGTATAGTTAATAGTATAAGTATAGTATAATAATAATTAATTAAACAATGAAAATAGTAATAGAGTGTAGAACAAATGACTCATACCATAGTTTCACAGTAAATGTGTGATATGAATTTGAAAGCATAATGTCTAATAATAATGATATTGTATCTTCCATGGTCCACTCCATGCCATAGCAGAAGACAGGTGGGACTTAAATCAACCCAATATCTTGATTTTGAATAAGCAAAATCTATTAAATTTAGCATAGGGCCTATTTATATTTTGTGTAGTAATATGGCAACACAAAAGGATGGTGTATAGTGAAGATTGTAGCTTTGGCTTTAGCCGTAGTAACTAATCATTATGGTTTAGACTCTTGGACCTAAAGCAGATTAATGCCCAAGACATTTAATAGTAGGTCCAATTACAATGTTACTAATTACTAAAATACTTTATTATTTTGTTAAACTGTCGAAATCAATATGACCATTTTAACCATTAGACTATGGGGCCGTCCATAAATGAAGTCACGCACCTAGGGGGGTGGGGGGTCCACACATTTGTGACGAGGGTAAGTTTAAGAAATGTGACGTCACATCAAAACTCGAAACTTTAAATAAAAGTTCCTCTTAAATATTTGATTTCTTATAATTTATTTTATAAAGTTTTACATGGCTTCAAAGTGTGTTACGATATTAGAGTGCATGCAACCTTACACTAAATACATCCTTAAATGACAGAAAAGTGATTAGAAACATGTTTATTTTCAAATAGAAAATAAGGCTTTCATGGGGCGGGGGTAAAGTTTTGTGATGTCATATTGGAGGGGGGGGGGTCTAAGTTTTTGTGATGATGAGTGACGAGGGGGGAGGGGAAATGAAAAATTGACCAAAATCGTGTGATGTCATTTATGGATGGCCACTATGCCCAGTTCAGAATAGTAATACTAAATTACATTGCATTATCATGAAGCTTTTTATTAGTCGTGTGCCACATATATCAAAAGTAAAAAGTCAATACCAATATTATTTATAATTTATAGAAAAAAAAACAGAAAATTTAAATTAAAAGATCATGTATTTAATTTATAAACTTAAATTAAATAATTTTGTCTAGCAACAAGGAAACTAAACTTAGGTGACAACAAATAGGTCTAGGTCAACAAGCCCATAGAATATCTCTCTGTATTTTTTTCTTTCTGTGCAACTGTCTTTTTGTTATTAATATTATCTGTGGCTTTAAAAGTGAAAAGGAATGTTTAAAATCTCAGCAGAACATAAAATAATCAGAAAGTTAAGTTTGAGAACCTTAATTTAAAAAAAAATGTTAAAACTCCAAATAAATTTCATAAACTATTTATTCCTACAATGACAATATATGTTGAGCATTTCAATCAAATCATTCCTGTAAACACATTAAAGAAAACCGGGAATATATATGTCATGAAGCAATATAAACAGTACATTTGAACAACACATCACACAATCCTGTAAAACTGCAGAGGAAGTTTAACTGATAATCCTAATAACAAAGTGTATAATTTGAAACATCTAAAAAAAATCAAATCAAAAGATTGTAGTGAGAGGATTGAGGAGTTCAGTCAACTTTTTTTGTCATAAAATTTAACATGTGTAAAATATGCTTTTTTCAACAATATATTGCTATCATGGCACAGGAGTAAAATAATTTATGTAATGATTGTAAATAATTGCAGTCAATGTTACAACAGCCAACAATAAAGGGCCAAGTAAAATTGTTCTTTTGATTTTAAATTCATCATTGCTTTGGCTTTCGGAGCCAAATAATAAATTACTCAAAGGGATTTAATATCTCGATAACAATAATAATTGACCTTCTTTAGGTATGTTTAACATTAACAGACGAGTACAAACAACGTCCGTTGTCATGGTGACTTAACTTTTTTTTTACCTTCCTTACCCCACAAATTATTGTTTTTAAAAAAACCTGCTACTTTTTAGTTTTTCCACCTCTGATCACGGAGAGTTGACACAAAATGTAAACAAATTGTAATAATTATAAATATTGCTTCTTCACCAAAATTCCTTCAACTGAGAATGAACCCAACTTCTTTGAAAGCAAAAAGCCACTCACACTTCGAAAGATTAAAAAGTTTCAAACATATCCTCATTCTTCAACTTACTATTTACTCCAATATTAAAAATGAACTAAAACTGATGTGCATCATTCTTAAGTTTTAACATTAAAGTACACTTTTTTTTTAAATGGCCACAAAATGACAAAGCATATAAATAATGATTATAAAGGCATCATGTGGAAGCCTAGGGTACTAGGAATGCAAGGCCAATTCAACTACTTTTGGTCCCTTTTAATTCCAAAGGGCGGTCAGTGGAGCTGCTAGCTTTTAAGCTAAAGTTCAAGCACATTGCTAAACAACAATTTCATATCACACCAAGTCAACTATTGTTCATAATTCAATATAACATTTTACAGATTAGTCCTTTTTTTTAACACTAGCTGTAACTCTTAGTCCAATCCAATAAATGTGAACATTTTTCACATTGAGACAGTTTAGCAGTAGACAGCCAAGTCCTTTCAGGTATTTTCAAATGAAGTTGGAATTATCAAAGAATAATTTATTTTATCCTGATTTTTTTGGTATTTCTGATTGTATTGCACCCTAAATATAAACCTGCTGCAAATTCAAGGGACTTCTCTCTTGTTTATACTGGAAACTCCCATTGTCTCTCACTCAACTGAACCTAGTTGGCAATCCAACCTCCGTCCACTATTAGTGATGTTCCTGTCATCTGGTTGGCAGCCGAGGAGCACAAAAACGCCACACATTCAGAAATCTGTGCGAGAATACAAAGAAATAAAAATATGTAATGGTTTAATGCTGCTTAAACTTGAATTAATGAAAGAATGCAATGGATTAAAAGTAAAACTTTTAACAGTTGTATCAAATTATGTAATGGTTTAAAACTTCTTAACAGTTGTAAAAAATAAACTGAGGGATGTTGAGGAACAAAGTGTTAAGCATGCAATATTCCTATTTTATTCACATCTAATTGAAATTATCAAAGCAACTGACCTCATCTACTTTGACAGCTTCTCCTGTTGGATGTACTCGCAGAATAAATTTCTGTAAAGATGGGTTTGATAGGACTTTCAGATAATGTATTTAAATTCTGGGTTTAATTGAATTTGAATGTTTTCATTAAGTGTAGCTAATAGCTTGCATGATTAGGTTAAAATGTTTTTAGGTCAGAACTAATGGTCTGTAATTGGGGAAATAGAAGCTATAAGGTACCCAAAAAAAATGAAATAATTTTCATTATAAACAAGACTACAAAAATCATCTTTTAACATTTTGTTGACATTGAATAATCAAGAGAAATGACTTACTACAACCTATTAAATTTATATTTCCAAATTCTCCAATATTTCATTTCAATGCAACAAAAAAATTACAAATAAATAAATATATATACATTCACACAATATATCTCATATAATAATTATTTTATTTACCTTTCCTTCTTCATAAGAAACTCCCTGCTTTTTTGCTATATCTTCAGCTTGTTTGATGAAAACTGAAAAAAAATAACTGATTACTAATTTAAAGTTTCCTATGACAAAAAGATATGTCTCTAAATATCTCGGATATTTCGTCAATGGAAATTGTAAAATTTCTTTTGACACTTTAAAAAAAAAGACCTTACTTGTACCAAAAAGAAATAATGACTTACGTGGTGTTTCCACATACCCAGGGACACAAGGCTGTACAAGTGACACCAGTACCTGCAGCCTCGATAGCAATAGCCTGATAGTAAAACAAACATCTTATGTCCTACAATGTATCAACACTTACCAACACATAATTCAGCCTCAATAATTCAAGTTTAGATTAACTGATACAATTCTCTTAAAATAGAGAAAATAATAATATATTTCAACATCAATTAACTTCACTAGTCCATCATATAAAAATGTTAATAAACAATGCAACTGATGGTTCACCTTCGTTAGGCCAACGATTCCATGCTTGATGGCAACATAGGCTGTTTTGTTAGGGGAGGCAACATGACCATGTGCGGAAGCTATATTGATAATCCTTCCCCAACCTTTATACGAAGATTAAAAAAAACTTTAAATTCATTTAAATTCTAATCAGCTGGAACTAATTTATGTCAGGTGTATGATAAAACAAATGTTTGTGGTGGGAACAAATATGAGACATGTTCATGTGTGAATGTTATAACAAATGTGTCAGTGTTTGTGGTGTGAACAAATACGAGACATGTTGATGGCACAAAGAGCACCCTCGTCAAATCTACCTTTCTGCTTCATATTTCCAACACAGAGCTTTGACAGATGGAATGGAGCAGTCAACATGACAGCTGTCATTTTGTTGAAAACATCCAATGGAAAATTTTCCAGTGATGACACATTTTGAAACCCTGGATAATTAATAAAACAGAAAAAGGTAAGACTTAACTTTATATTTTGTTAAATATTTTCCTATTAGGACCCATAGTCTTCTGTAAAGGAGTGTCTATAATATAAAATAACATTGAAGAGTAAAGGATGGTTACAAAATTAAATCCAGTCCATATGCTGGTAAACAACCACATACATGTAATACAAATATTTCCATCAAAATCATTTAATTTGCTAGACTTTCTTTTCTTTCTTTATTGTATGAAGTTTTCATGGGAGCTAATGTGTTGTAAAAAGGGTTTGACTCAATTATTGAGTTGTCTTCCTTGCGTTTGACAAAGCTCAATAAAGTAGGACAAGAACATGAAAACGTTACATTAAGTTATATAATTTTAAGATCGCCAACCATAATTTTCGTAAATGCATAATTTATTTTTTATGAAGGATCAATACCCAAGGCCATCCATAAATTACACCTTTAATAAGTAAAATTTTGGATAATTTATTCATATAGATTTATGTGTCATTGGATTTCTCAGTTGGTTTTGCATAACCCATGTCTCCCTTACTAATGTGTTTGGAGCATTGCCCTGGGTATTTTGCAGTTCCTTCAAGAATGTGCTAAAAAATATTCAAAATTATTGTCTGCAGTTAGTGTATGGCTCTCATATTTTTTAAATTGTCCTTTTTTTAAAAAATATGAATTTTTTAAATTTTTATTTTGGCAAGAACACAGCATCATGTCCCAAAAAGAATATGTCACAATCATACATTTCTAAAATACAAAATTTGGTTTAGAATAAAATACACCCTAAAATGTGACTTTTTAACTAATTGTAAATAAACTAAAAATGCTATATGTTAAGTTTTAGGCTAAATTTTAACATTTTAAAAGAATCCAAATAACACTTCAGATAATCAGAAGCAAATCTTTCTATGTAGTTCTAGAAACCAAAAGTGAGTCCATTCTCTGCTTGTAAATGTGCAGTAGGTAATATTAGCTATCAGGAAAAAAAAACAAGTTCATCTGTTCTTTTGCTAAAGTAAGTAAATAACAAAATTATTTAAAGAAATTCTTACCAGCATTGTTTACCAAAATGTCTACTCCACTGGGGAATTTAGACACAGCATGATGATGCAATGCTTTTACATCTTCTTCTTTGGACAAATCACCCCCAATAAATGTAGCATCAACATTGTAGTCTCTGGGAGAAATAGTTTTTATACCTTAGGAATTTTTCTTTTATTCAAAACATTTTTTTCAGGAGCGAATTCAATTATGTATTATTTATTCCTTTTCCCTGTCTTGGTCATAAATGCTTTGCTTAGCTGGACTGACATGTTTATATTACTCCTGGGAATTCATGCATTAAAATAAAATTGTAATGAATAGCTACCATCAACAGAAAATAGATTAACATTAACATTCCTTTAAGTAACTTTATATTTTAAAAAATTGAAATTTCTGCAGAGAATTGAATAATGATTAAGATAATTACTTTTTGACTGAGGCCACTAGTTTGTTGATCTGTTCTTCATCACCAAAGCCATTAAACACAATGTTGGCCCCACGACTGGCCAGGCAACGAGCAACACCCTCACCTATTCCACTGGTTGATCCAGTTATGAGGGCAACACGGCCTGATAGAAAACCTGAATTAGAAAAAGTATTTTTTGAGTTAAAAATTCTATTCCTAACTATCATTTATAAATATTTTAAAAAATATAAATATTGATACTCTTGATAAATAAAAAAATAAACAGAATTGAATGCATTAATATAATCTTTACAAAGTTTAAAAACAAAACACACTGTATAATTTCCTCTGGACACCCATAGTAACTGTAGAAAAACTGTCACTTTATAATACTAGAAGGAATCTGTTATTTAAGGGCTACACTTGAGTTCAGAGTCTAACTTTAAAGAGGGTCCTAAAAGCTCAAAGTCTGATTTCTTATGCCCCAGTTCAAAGTCTGATATCCCAATACAATAACTGAACGGCTAGTGCAATGATAGTGATATCTGGATATTTCTAATCTTATGCCGGTGGTGGTGATCCATGGTCTAGTTTTTAATGGATCGTGCTAGATTGGGATTCTTATAATTTTGAGTAGACTGTGATGTTGTTTGTTTCAAAGGAAATAACATACAATGCTGATTAAAAATGTAATACATAGGTTGGGCTTACATGCTGTAAAAGAGGCAAAGCTTAGCTTTCAGTTATTAGCAATACTGATAGATAACTTGCAACTGGCTTTTATTTCAATTTATATATTGAAAAATATATTTAAAAATTGTATACATAAAAGGCATTTGATAATACAACAGGATTTATATTCTGCATTTTTAAACAAATATATGTTGAAGGTGGCATCCCTTTTAGTAACTTGAGAATTTATGCTAATAAACTCAGAGCTACTTAACAGTTAGCCTTCGCATTGCTGTAAAATGTATGAATCATTTATGCTAAGGTTTCTAAATATGTTATAACCAAAGGCTAAAACAGGCTATTTTTATGAGGTATTTTTTTAAAAAAGAAATATTAACAAATTATTATTATTATTATTTTAAGTATAAGTATAATATAGTATTATTATTTCATATATGGTTAAATATAAAATAAAGCTAAATAGTAAATAGCATATTCAATATGCAGCCTTATCACTTATACTTATACCTATGCCTATGAGTTATGCTCTGCAATGCATAGATCATAGACTTAACTGTCTTAACTAACAATTCTTATCTTAGTGTTAAGTGTAAGCTTAGTAAATTTTTAAAGGATTTTACTTTTTAAAGGCACAAGGCATTTAAATTCATTTACTGTAACTTTATATTAATTATATTAACATATTTAAAACGTATGACATTTATATTTAAATGGTCATACTAATAATTACTTAATTAATAAATTTAAAGTATAAAATTGTGGCATGCAAAGTAAAAAATATTTAATTTAAAAATTTTGTTATTATTATGAAGATCCATCTTATTATTATCTTAGCTTAACTTTAATTACTATTATTAGGCTATAGTATAGCTATAGTGTTCCGAATAATTCTTTAACTATAATATGTCAAAGTAAAGCTCAAATTCAAATGCCTCAATTTGAGGACTCAAGGCGGAGGTTACGATAGGTCATATTTTTAAGTTAAGTTAACGATAGTCGATAATTAATGACATGAAAAATTAAGTTTTAATTTAAGCCAGCTTAGTCTTAGTAATAACAGTGAGTTAACAGTAGTATGTCCTTTTTATTTTGTTTAGACTCAGTATAACTCACATAATAGGCCTACATAACATTTTTACCTAGCATTTTACGGCAATATAGCTGTCACGGGCTTTACGTTAGAACCTCTACTGTAGTGTAACAAGCTATATAGTATAGGCTTTACTGCCGCTTTACTATATGAATGACGTGCCGGGGTTGTAAAGGCCAAATAAGACAAATCTATTTACAGGCACTTCCGTTATTGAAAGAAAATGACGAAATTTTTTAGTTATTTAGTGTGATGTCTAAAAAAATGTATGGAATGTTTTTAACGAAATAAATTTACGTTAGTTATAATCAGGATCAGGCAATAGTGTAAAACAGTACAGCAATTAATAGGCATTCAATTTTTTGTCATATATATAATATTATGTCATTTATGTATATAACTAGGCAGACTAAGAGTATGAGTGGGCTCAGTTACTCCGTAGGCAGGTGAAAAAAATGTGAAATTCATCATTTAGTTTTAGCCTTTAGGCACTTTAGCTGTAAAATTGATACTATTTATAAAGTATTTCTATGATAATTGATATAAAAAATAACTAAGTATAATTATATTTTTATAATGATCGTTTACGCTTAGAACGCAAAGAATAGTTCAAAATAACCACTAATATTATTTAGCAAATTAGTGCCAACAATGCTAATAAAAAAATTCCGCTAATTACTTAGTAATTAGGTTATTAACTGTCAGTTCCCACGAGAAGAAACTAAACCTACACGCTATTTTTGGATCTATGTGGTAGGACCCTACTCAACACTCTTGCTGTTTTTAAAAAGAAAAAGCATTTAAATTGGTAACATCGCAATAATGTAGACAAAACTTTATCTTAAAAATGGAATTTAATCAAATAATTATAATAGTTTGTTTTTTTACACCAATTGATTATAAAGACTGTAGCCTTTGTTGGCCTTCAAACTTGAAATATGTTTTATATGAGTATGTCAGCAAGTATTAAATTCAAAGTTGTGTTAGGTAGCCTATAGTTACAGAAACGAAAAGAACTGAAATTAAATAGAAACTGCGTGCACAAAGAATTTTTTTTATTATTTTAAAGTCAGGAAAAATAATGAACCCTGTAAATGTAAATTCATCAAATGAATTCAATTAAACTGCAAATAATACGCAAGTAACTTTTTAAAAAAATATTTAAAAAAATAATTTATTATTATTATTATTCATCAAGGTTTAAAGCTCTAATAAGAATGCAGGACTAGACACACACCATATATAAGCATAGGACGCAATAATCTTCTGTATAGAAGGAGCGTCTGTAGCAGAAAAGAAGAAGAATGCTACTATTTTAGTTCGATCGTTCTTTCCTTTTTAAATTAAATTAATGTTTGGTAATTTTTACTATAACGCAATAGAAAGCCAGTCTATTGTACCTTTATCTTTTCAAGTTTCATACTTCTTAAAAATATGATTATGATTAACGTTCACATTATTTTTTTTAATGATTATTTTTATTTGTAATTAAATTTATGGCTTAAATTTGTTTTATATTATCCTTAAAATGATAAAGATCACATGGTTGAGTAATTAGTAAATGCGCGTGGGTTAAAATTGTCAACTCGGTAAACGTATATTTTATACATATTTTTCTTTTTAATTACATACAAATCTAACGCGCAAATATTTGAGAGCCATTCTAAAATAAATTTTATATCTTACGTTCTGAGTTCCCAAACATGTCAACGCCTTCAGATAAGATAAAATATCATTAAGCACGGACAACTTGGTAACTAGGGACTATTCGAGGTTAAATGAGGCCACACAATGTGTATGTGGTGGTGGGGGGGGGTCGCGAACCAGGATAACAAAACGAAAGAAGCGCGTTTATTGATGATGCAACATAATATTTACATTCATTTACTCTACCTTCCGGAAATGCGCGGATTATTGCGCGGAGTCGAAAATTGCCCTCTATGGGTAACGACGCCATATTGAATTGCTCATATTCTTGAAACTACCATGGATAACAAAGACGAAATCTTAGAAAATAATGATCATAATTTTAAAATGCAATTTTCAAATTACGTGCGAGAATATTGTGGAGGATCTCATAACAGCTATACTTTGAATGCCACAAAAAGAGAACGCGTTTTAAAATGTTTAAAAAATGTTAAAGATGAACCAAGTGCTCGATTCCGGTTCTGGGTACGCGCAAAGGGATTTCGAATTGTCCAGTCCCCAGATGGCGAAGATATTTTGGCCCTACCACCTAAAGGAAATGATCCAAATGATGTATGACTACATTTACCTGAATTTCCTTACGAATTTGATGTCATGTAAAAATGTAAACTCGCTAGAATAGTGATATTAAGAATTTCAATTCGATGAAAAGGCGCGCATTTAATAAATTCTTTGACCTAGTACTAGTGCCTAGTGAGCTTTGTCAACAAACTTTAGTCAAAGAAAGTTTAGTCTACACTTTATCATTATCACTTACTTTAACTTTAGTTTACTTTAGTCCCGTTAAACGAACAAACACATATTCATATATAATATATATAATTCAAGAATAACACCATTAGTTAAATCATTAAACCTTGAAACACTAGAGGATAGAAGAACCAAGAGCAAAGTAGTAGTAGTAATCATACATTCATAAAGCAATTAATTCTAATTTAGAAATACAACACAAAGATAACTTAATACAACCCTCAGATAGACATAAGGGTAAAAACACCTTTCTTATTCCGTATGCAAGAACAAACACATACAAATTTTCGTTCTTCCCGGAATTCGGGCGTGGAATGGGTTGCCTGAAAAAACCAGGAAAACCAACACTTTATCAACATTTAAATCTCTAATAAAAAAGCAGGCCAAACACAAACCATAGATAATCGTAGGACGCAATAATCTTCTGTATAGAAGGAGCGTCTGTAAACAGATAAGATAAGATATCATATACAAATTCTCGTTTTTCCCGTCCGGAATTCGGGCGTGGAATGGGTTGCCTGAAGAAACCAGGAAAACCAACACTTTATCAACATTTAAATCTCTAATAAAAATGCAGGCCAAACACAAACCATAGATAATTGTAGGACGCAATAATCTTCTGTATAGGAGCGTCTGTAAACAGAAAAGATAAGATATCATATACAAATTCTCGTTTTCCCCGTCCGGAATTCGGGCGTGGAATGGGTTGCCTGAAGAAACCAGGAAAACCAACACTTGCAGGACTTGGGACTAGACACAAACCCATAGACATCGATAAGCTTAGGACGCAATAATCTTCTGTATAGAAGGAGAGTCTGGAACAGATAAGATAAGATTGATTATTAATAATAATAAATATCAATTCCTATTCACTAGTCTCACTATACTATACACATACTGTATCTTATCTTATCTATACAGACGCTCCTTCTATGCAGAAGATTATTGCGTCCACAGACCATGACAGATGATCTTTTGGCAAGTGATGCAGCGTTCACAGACCAAGGCTTTGTGGGTTCCACACATTACCCAGCCGCCTAACTAGTGTTAGGTACCCATTCGGAGCTGGGCGACGCAGGGACGCCCTAGGCCCCGGGAACAAATCCTTGCCTTCACATGGATTCGAACCCGTGACCATCGGTACGCCAGTCGAGCGCGCTGCCACCCGACCACCGCGTCCCCATACTCTGTATGCTCTTTTCTATACTATACTTTTAACTATACTATTCATTTTCATACTTATTCACAGTGACACTGACACAGTATGAGCAATTTTCAGTATCAGACAGTAGTTGTAGTAATTTAAGTTGTGCAGTTTGGCAAAACTTACACTGGTAAAACTAACACTGGTAAAACTAACACTGGTAAAGCAATGTAAGTGTCAAGCTACTGATGGTACTACTGTTACAAGGGACAGTAAATAATTTTTAAAAAAGTGAAATGACTTAAACTAAAATAGTATTTTAACAGCTTAAGACAAGTTAAGACCTGCCTATGCCTATGACCTATGTCTATAGTCTATGTTACAGTTACATATTCACATTCACAATTAATTTTACTGTAATCATTTATTCAGTCAGGCTTATTATTAGTTAAGGCTTAGGCAATTCTGGAATGATAAAAGTTAAGACAAGAGACTAAGTCTAATCCCATGCATAATTATAATTCATAACATAACAGTATAACAGAAACTTAGTAACTCATCATTATTATAAATTATACTTACTCAAATACAGTCTCAGTTAGTTAGGCTATACTATAACTATAATTAGTAGATTATAATAAAATGTACCTAATTAAATTTGTAACAGAATCATTGAATTTAAATTTAAAACATAACTGATTTATATTACAGTATATACTCGTCTTATCTATACAGACACTCTTTCTATACAGAAGATTATTGTGTCCACAGACCATGACGGACGGTCTTTGGCAAGTGATGCAGTATTCACAGACCACGGTTATGAGGGTTCCACGCATTACCCAGCCGCCTTTATTTCCCTAACTAGTATTAGGAACCCATTCGGAGCTGGGTGGACTCAGAGACGCCCTAGGCCCTTGGAACAAATCGTTCCGAATCCGTGACCATCAGTACGCCAGCCGAGCACGCATGCCACTTGACCACCTTTCCCCCTCGACCACTCTATCTATAGCCCGTTCGTTCATAAGCCGACCCCCCCCATCTTTTGGAAGAGAATAGTATAAATAGTGTGTAACCGGCTCGTAAGCCGACCCCAAAATATAATGGGACAGCGAAAAAAAATGGTACACATTTTGTAAAAACAACAAGCTAAATTGGTCATTATGATTGTTTACTGTTTAGGTTCAAGCATGAAGAGATTTGAATAATAGAGAAGATGGATGTCATTTTTTATTAGCATTCGCTGTAGGGCTTTTTATTGTATTAAAACGAAAAGAAAATATTGTTTTTATATTGGATTTTAATAAATGTCAGTTAATAACAACAGAAATGTTTCATCAATCACCTATGACCCGCTCGTAAGCCGACAACAACCTTTTTTCCTAGATTTTGTTTTTAAGAAAAGTCGGCTTTGGAACGAGTATATATGGTATTTAACATTTATTTCTGATCACTGATATTCAGTTTTGTTTCATAACAGATTCTTTTCAAGAGAGTTGCTACCATTGATGAGTTTTTTGATATTATCTATGCTGCACATTCAGAAAATGGTCACGTGGGACAATCTCAGACCTTTCGAGCGGTGAGTCTTAATTGGAAGTCAAAGGAGCGTAGAACTTATTATATTTTTAAAAGTCACATAATAATATCAAATGCAGCAATGTTCACTTATTCCTATATGTAGCTTTCTTTATACTAAAAGAAACCACCGGATATAAAATTAGAAAGGTTATAATTATTAATATAATACTACATCTAATTTCAAAATGCCAAAATTTGAGACAAAATAAATTCAAAATTTTAAATTGAAAGTAGATAAAAAACAATCTCAAATTTATTCATATCATTTGTTGTGTTTCTCCATTCAATTTCTTACGATAAATTCAACTAACATATTTAATTAGTTTAGAGTAACATGCACGTTAGACTTAACTTTTGATATGTTAAAATCTTTAAATGATTAAATTTATAATAATAATAATTTGAGAACTTGTATAGCGTGGTACCCTAGCTAGCAGCTGGGGCTCAAAGTGCTTTCCGTGAAAATAATAATAACACATTATTTGTGGTGGCTTGATAGCAAAGTCAATAGTGGGCTCGCCCCACAAGTTGAGGTGCTTGGGATCTAGCCCACATTAAGCCACAATAAAACTTGTTGATGAATGACTATTGCTAAAAAAGTGCTCCGCTGACTTGGAGAGGAGATAGGCGCCGCCAAGTCTACCAAGCCCTGAGAAAGTTCTAATGGAAAACATTAGAATCCCCTGCGACCACGAGGTTATGGGACCCCAAAAAAAACCAACACATTGATACATTCAATTTAAAACATTCATGTCCTGATTAAACAAAACATATGACACGATTGTACACATAACCTACGTCAGAGAAATGTTTGATTTTTAGTTTGGAAAATTGTCATTGTGATATACTTTTTAAAAAAAAATCTGATTTGATAATCCAGATTAAAGCCATGTATGCCCTGGTGCCTCGTATTTTGGTCATCAAATTTATTGAGATGTGCCCCCAGTGTTCAAACACACATTCCTATGCATCAAGAAGACGGAGTTCAACAATTCAAGACAACACCATCAGTTCGGATAAATTGGCTGGGGTAAATAGAGCTGCTATTTCATACTTTACTTATTTCATAGCTACAGCTTTGCACAGCACTCGTGTTATACCAAGACAACACCATCAGTTTGGATAAATTGGCTGGGGTAAATAGAGAGGCTATTCATACTTTACTTATTTGATAGCTACAGCTTTGCACAGCACTCGTGTTATGCCCCAAAAATTCTAAGCCAAGCCTGTTTTCAACAAAGTCATACATATTGGCGGTAGTACAGTTACAGTCAGCAAACTGGGACTTAGACTATCATGCAATACTTTTGGTCAAATTTAATAATCTTTTATTAGCTTGTAGCTTATAGTTTCCAGTTTTTAATTAGTATATTGATTATTTAGATAGTTTTTTAACAAACACTACCAACAAACTTTATTTTTGTCACAGACTCACAATCCATTTGCCATAGTCAAGCGAGACCCAGGGGACCTTGAAGAAGGCGGTTACGATGAATCAGAGGTCTGTATTTTTTATGGTTTAAATAAGTGCATTGCAACATACACCTAGGACCTTCCCATATTTTCACTGAAATCCACAAAATTTGAGAAAGAAAATAGTTTAATATTGTTAACAAATAATAATCACTTGGGTAATCAACTTTCAGAAATGAAGAAAAAATGTTCCATGATCAAGTTTTAATGTATCAATGAATCAGATGAAATATTTTGTGTTTTCCTGTGTCTTGAAAGGTTTGTTTTTTTGTGTGTGTGTTGGGTTTTTTTTTGTGTTAGTGATGAAAGGTTTACTTGGCAGTGTCCATTTGTAAACAATGGGCAAGGGATGAAAGGTTTACTTGGCAGTGTCCATTAGTTAACAAATGGGCAAGGGATAAAAGGTTTACTTGGCAGTGTCCATTTGTAAACAATAGTCATTCAAAGACAATTATAATTATTATTTAAATAAAAATAAAGTCATTGAAACCTGGCCTGCTGATGGATTTATATGAAGGCCAATTAAACTAATAATAAAATCAGCTAAAATAGATTATTTATTACATTGTTTGAGAGATGTCATAGATTGAACCCTTGGCTTAAAAACATTTTATTTTGATGCATTTTTATCATTTTTAAATCCTTTATATTAACTCGTGGTGTCTGAGCCCTTGCTTGCTTGTTTGTTTGTTTGTCGAAAAAAACTTTAGATCGATTTTTAACCCACTTCCTCATAAGCTAGCGAGCTGAAATTTTGCAGGCAGGCTCGTGCCGATGTTAAAAATGATGTATTGAAATTTCAGATCGATCGCATGCACTGTAATTAAATTATTGAATTTTTAGATTATTTTATTTATCTCTATGTATAATGTTAAATTTTTTAGATAGAGTGTCGCGGTGTATATTATATTGAACAACCTTTTTATTAATACTTTCCTGTTGCGCGATTTGGTGCGTATTATATTGACAATACTTTTTATAAACATATTCCCGATCGGTGCGCATTATATTAAACACGTTTTACGAGACATAACTAAAATTTTGTATTTTTGGATTGTCTTGCGCTGCATATTATAATGAACATTCGTTTAGTTATGTCTCGTACATAAAGGATTTATAGTCAAAAACTTGTTCTTTTACTGGTTATTTTTATTTGAAATTAATTTAACAACATTTCTTGTAATGATAAAGTAGCTTATGTGTAGAGTACTGTCATTTATTTGGTTGTTTGGATATGAATGTTTATTGTATGCATTGATACTTATGGTTATGTTATTATTTTCATGTCAAGTGCTGAGAGCCCAGTTTCTTACTGGGGTACAGCGTTATACAAATTATAAATTTATTATTATTATTGCAGGAAGTTTCTTCTAACCAACAAGAGGTTGCCAATGCTTTAAATGAAATCCTTGCGGGAAAGATTTCCAGTGGAGAGATTGAGACGGTTGTCCACATAGAACCAGACGACTCCACCTCAGGAACTATCGTCCTGTTCCCCTGCCACTTGTGCAAAGAAGTTTTTAATAAAAAGAAAGCTCTTCAGAAGCACATCCGATCTCACCAGGACTTTCGGCCTGCAGTGGTAATGTCCCCTTATTTAAAGATTGTAGTGGTAATGTCCCCTGTC
This sequence comes from Ampullaceana balthica, assembly GCA_944989445.1. Taxonomy (NCBI): domain Eukaryota; kingdom Metazoa; phylum Mollusca; class Gastropoda; family Lymnaeidae; genus Ampullaceana; species Ampullaceana balthica. The sequence goes on along the minus strand of CALYLW010000522.1, from coordinate 553,811 downwards.
CCCTTTACTAAGACTGCAGTGGTAATGTCCCCTTACTTAAAGTCTGCAGTGGTAATGTCCCCTTACTTAAATCTTGCAGTGGTAATGAGCTAAAGGATAACTTTATGTGAAATCAACCAAACACTGTCACTTGTGATGTGGAGAGATAAAAAAAAATTCTAAACATTTCTGCCATCCTTAACCAAAACATTTGATTCTAATGGGACCAGGTCAATTGTTATTTTTAACTTGATCTAACTGTTTAAAAGTTTTAAAACCCCATTAATCTTGTCTTCTTAAGGGGTAACTCTTGCAGCAGACCCGACTACGTCTCTCTCAGAGTAACAGAAAGACTGAAAAGGTCTGTATCAGTATCAAACAGTTTGTCTTGGTTATCAATGGCAGAAGTTTAAGAAGTGGTCTGTCTAATGGAATCATTTCAATGAAAAACTTATTGTATTTTATTTGCCCCTTGTTCAGCCCCTGCAGAGAGTTTCTTCTGCTTTCAAGAAGCGTAAATTCAATGTTGGTTTCCAAACTGTGTACCCTGCGCCAAAGACTCGGAGAACTGGGACCACTAGGCGACGTGTCATTCTCGATGTTGACTCTAGTCCTACATCCGCACAGGTTTGTCAAATCCTAGTGTTTAATTATTTAATCCAGTCTTAATCAAACCAGTGAGATATTTCTTTCCATTGGTGCAAACAACTGCTCATATTTTTTATTCTAAAAATTGCATTTTAATTGAATATCTTAGAATATAAATAAATGTCTGTAGGATCATCAAGATGTGTTGTAACAACGCATCTAAAAGTCAAACATAAAAAAAAATGCTCCACACAAAAGAAAGTAATGGGGGTGAGACTGCAATCAGGCTTTTAAATAGGTAAATGTATAACATAAAAACAAGGTATTAGTAGGCCTGACAGGATGTAACACAACAGCGAACGTTTCGGCAAAGAGCCTTCCTCAACGGACAAATAGTACACAAATGAAACAAATATAACGAAATAATAAAAACACTTAGCAAATAAGTGTACTATTTGTCATTTGTGTACTATTTGTCCGTTGAGGAAGGCTCTTTGCTGTAACATTCGCTGTTGTGTTACGTCCTGTCAGGCCTACTAATACCCAGTTTTTATATTATACATTTAACTATCCACACAAAAGATAATTTCTGAGCTCTTTAACTAAATTTTTTTTTAAAAAGTAAACTTTTTGCTATTTGTTCAGCTCTGGGATATAACAAGCAGTGGTTATTCAACACACATATAGATTATATATATATTTTTTCAAATACTTGAAATCTTTTTTCACATTCTGTATTAAATGCAATTAGTTCTCTCTTCACTAGTAACATTTTTTCTTCTTCAAAAGCTCAAAATGTGAAAATGCCAATGTCATTAATTAAATGTGGTTATTTTCTACCTGTAACTTAGGCCATAGTGTTGGCTGCCTCCAGACCAGACATCGAGCTCATGGCTATAAACTGCGTGGCTGGCAGGGTCTCTGTGCTCAACGCCTGTGAAAATGCTCTGAGGGTTCTACGGGCCTGTGGCAGAGATGATGTAAGAATGAGTGTTTTACAACGGGTCAAGTTGTTACTTGTGTTAGAACCTGTGGCTAGGTGTACTCTGGTGTTTAGCAACTGGTCAAGTTGTTACTTGTGTTAGAACCAGTGGCTAGGTGTACTCTGGTGTTTTACAACTGGTCAAGTTGTTACTTGTGTTAGAACCAGTGGCTAGGTGTACTCTGGTGTTTAGCAACTGGTCAAGTTGTTACTTGTGTTAGAACCAGTGGGCTAGGTGTACTCTGGTGTTTAGCAACTGGTCAAGTTGTTACTTGTGTTAGAACCAGTCGCTAGGTGTACTCTGGTGTTTAGCAACTGGTCAAGTTGTTACTTGTGTTAGAACCAGTGGCTAGGTGTACTCTGGTGTTTAGCAACTGGTCAAGTTGTTACTTGTGTTAGAACCTGTGGCTAGGTGTACTCTGGTGTTTAGCAACTGGTCAAGTTGTTACTTGTGTTAGAACCAGTCGCTAGGTGTACTCTGGTGTTTAGCAACTGGTCAAGTTGTTACTTGTGTTAGAACCTGTGGCTAGATGTACTCTGGTGTTTAGCAACTGGTCAAGTTGTTACTTGTGTTAGAACCTGTCGCTAGATGTACTCTGGTGTTTAGCAACTGGTCAAGTTGTTACTTGTGTTAGAACCAGTCGCTAGGTGTACTCTGGTGTTTAGCAACTGGTCAAGTTGTTACTTGTGTTAGAACCTGCGGCTAGATGTACTGTGGTGTTTTATCATCAATCATATTTGTATTTCTATACTTGGGTTATTTTATTTTATTTTTCTCTTGAGTCAGGTTAAGCTTTGGGTATAAAATAGAGTGGCTGATTTGTTGTGGAATGCCTCAGGACTAAAATTGTGTTCTGTTTAGTTTTGGGGAGTGGGCTGTTAACTGTTAAATTAATTCTTACTGATGGTTTAAATTATTTCAGCTCTATTTATGTTTAAATTATTTCAACTCTAATGTTTGAATTATTTTATCTCTATTTATATTAAAGTTGAGAGAAGATATTCTTCGCATTTTATTTTTTAAAATGTAGAAAGTTGCTAGTGGACATTATTGAATAAAAGTACAAACCAATATTTTCTTCTTGTTTAGATCAGTGTGTGCAGAGGGGCTGAGAAGTCATTGCTGGGCCTAACTGGCAAAGAAGAGAACCTGCCTGGCTCTGCCTGGTCACGAAAAGTGGAAGGTCACGTTCAAGCAGAACATTCAGTCTCATCTCTCATCCGATATGTCAATGAAAACCCAGGTTCTATTACTATCTTCTATATCTCTTATATTACTTCACTAACTCTTATATTACTTGACTAACTCTTATATTACTTCATCTTATCTTATCTTATCTATACAGACTCTCCTTCTATGCAGAAGATAGTTGCGTCCACAGACCATGACAGATGATCTGTTGGCAAGTGATGCAGCGTTCACAGGCCACGGCTTTGTGGGTTCCACGCATTACCCAGCCGCCTAACTACATTTAGTGTTAGGTACCCATTCGGAGCGGGGTTGACTCAGGGACGCCCTAGGCCCCGGGAACAAACCCTTGCCTTCACACGGATTCGAACCCGTGACCATCGGTACGGCAGTCCAGTGCGCTGCCATTCGACCACCGCGTCCCCAACTCATTAACTCTTATATTACTTGACTAACTCTTAAATTATTTTAATAACTTTTATATTATTTCCAAAAACCCTTCCTTGATTTTGTGGAGTGAAATACTAAATATTTAATATGGTAGCATTAGTCCTGAAAACTTAGATTCCACTTGATTCACCATGAAGTTCAGTGGATTAATGAACTATAATTTTATAAATGGTAGACCCATGCCATGAGTACATCAAGAAAGTATTTTTCAATGGATCAAAGATTCTTAACCACCATTTCTTGACACTCATGAAAAGAGTTTAGCTTGCATGGAATCTTTAACAAATATGTTGACATTTGGTTTTAACCAGGCCATTCATTATTCAGCTAGTAAATATATTATGACATGAATTGACAGTGTGCTGAACAATACCCTGGTTTAGTAGTAAAAATCCTAACTAAATACAATGCATGAAGTTATGGAAACTGGAGAACTCATCTAAATTGACAAGGTACTGTAATAATTTTGTAAGTTATTAACTCATTTCCCGTGTTTGCTTTTATTGTCTAGGGGAGATAACACTGATATGTCTTGGACCTTTAACGAATTTGGCCCTGGCGCTTAGACTTGATCCTCTTGTTGCTAATCACTTAAAAGAACTCTTCATTGTTGGAGGCAATATAGAAGGTGTGATATGAGTTCATTTTTTATTTACTGTGGGACATATGAGCTTTTCATATTGTATGTCATTTTTGTAAAATGATAAAGAATTTGTAACAAAAAGTAGAATATATTTTTATATTGAAATTTTTAATTTAAGAAGTATATTTTGTCATTATCCCAAAATATTTTTAGGAAAAGTCCTTTAATTTTAAGGTCAAGGTGACATATCAACGTGTGCTGAGCAAAACTTCCTGTTTGACCCAGAAGCCGCTCATATTGTTTTGCAAGAAATAAAAGATGCCTTTATTTTACCCTACGAAATAAGTCAGCGCCACAGCATTCCTTTTGTAAGTCTTTTTGTAATTACCCAACCAAAACGAATGTTAAGATGGCCATCTTGGTTTAGATAATTCTGAACATTTCATCTTAGATGTTTGATTTGACAAGATGAAACAAGTTTCTTGGGAGTAACTGTTTGGTAGTCTTCCATATTAACAACGTATGACAAACATTCTCAAATGAACAATTCTATTCCTTAATCCCAATGATTACATTTTTTTATTTTGTAGCCGAGTGGTAAAAATTATGTAGCCGAGTGGTAAACATTATGTAGCCGAGTGGTTGGCTATAGTTGGAATGTTATCATTGATTATATCTTGCTATATTGCAGCACACACACTAACTTGACAGTTTTATTAAATAACTAGGTAAAACACAGGTAGTGAGGAAAATAATTGTGGATAGTGTTTATTAGATTAATTTCTGTCCTATAAGGTTAACACCGTTGAATCACTATTATAAATAACTAAAACAGGAAGCACAGTATACAATTGTATTACAGTCACGAAGCAATGCCCTACTCTACCACTAAGTTCGGTCCACTTAAACAGGCACTGGATCACTCACTCTCCAGGCGTTGTGTCACTCTCTCGTCTCCAACTGTCCTCACCTTATAATTTTCCGTCTTGCATTCCGTAACCCATGTCCAACGATTAGCAACTAAGGTTTCCCCCGTTGTTCCATACTGATCCCCAACCCTATAGTTCAGTCAAATGGCCATAAAAGTTTCACTTCCTGTATGTAACACAAGTGCCATTGTTATACACCCCTACCTTACGGGGGTAGGGAAAGGCCGGAATCTTTTCGTTTCCGGTGCGTTTTGGGGGGGGGGAGCAGTAGCGGGCGCGCCCCATGTATGTTTTGGGAGCACACGGCCACAATTTGTATTTATTTTTCTTCCCTAATTTTGTCCTCCTTACTTGTTTTATTCCAGAGAAACTATGTACAGTGGCTAAACACAGGGACAGATATCAGCACATTTCTCATTGAATGTTTCACTCATGAAGACCTGGATCTGCTGGCCAAAACTGGGATGGTCAGTCCTGAGGTGTTTGCTGTGGCCACACTCATCGACTCCACGATTATCTTAGAGAAGGAAAAAGTCTATGCAACAGTTGAGCTAAAGGGAGAGTACTCTAGGGGCCTGATGGTGGTAGACAGAAGGGGTTACCTGAATAAGCCTGCGAATGTTTGCGTTGTCAAGAACATGGACTTGGGTAAAACCCAAGCTTTGTTTGCCTCAGTGTTCAGTGCACTGGAAATATTTGAGTCCCCATCGCCTTTGTCTCTGTCAGGGACTGCAAAGGACCATCACATCCCGATTCTCTTTAAGGAAACCAGATTGAATGTGGTCTAAATATTAGGATATCACATCCCCATTTTATTTAAGGAAAACAGATTGAATGTGCTCTAGTTCTATTTTTAGTTTTAGGCCCACCACATTCCCATTCTCTGATAAATGTTATTTGTGAATGGATAGAGTTCTTGTGTGGTAAATGGTATTTGTGAATGGATAGAGTTCTTGTGTGGTAAATGGTATTTGTGAATGGATAGAGTTCTTGTGTGGTAAATGGTATTTGTGAATGGATAGAGTTCTTGTGTGGTAAATGGTATTTGTGAATGGATAGAGTTCTTGTGTGGTAAATGGTATTTGTGAATGGATAGAGTTCTTGTGTGGTAAATGGTATTTGTGAATGGATAGAGTTCTTGTGTGGTAAATGGTATTTGTGAATGGATAGAGTTCTTGTGTGGTAAATGGTATTTGTGAATGGATAGAGTTCTTGTGTGGTAAATGGTATTTGTGAATGGATAGAGTTCTTGTGTGGTAAATGGTATTTGTGAATGGATAGAGTTCTTTGGTGGTAAATGGTATTTGTGAATGGATAGAGTTCTTTGGTGGTAAATGGTATTTGTGAATGGATAGAGTTCTTTGGTGGTAAATGGTATTTGTGAATGGATAGAGTTCTTTGGTGGTAAATGGTATTTGTGAATGGATAGAGTTCTTTGGTGGTAAATGGTATTTGTGTATGTACAAACTGCCTCTGTGTTACAAGATAAATGGAACTTATTTAAAAAAGAAATGTGATTCACTTGTCAGCAATATTCAAATGTGTTAGTGCTTTAAAAATGTATTTCATTTTGTGGTCAATAAATTGGTTCTTGTAAATACTTATGTACCTGGCTGTAACTAATAAAAATACAAATTTGAAGTGAATGTTGTTTTCTTTTCTAGATAGTTGGGTAACCAATTTTACGCTTATAAGAGTTCAAAAGTCAAACCTCACCAATACCCTGGGTGTTTGACAAATCATCTTAGGTGAAGGTTACTTTGAAGTCCAGAGATCCTTGATTGAGACAATCAAAAATCTGGATTGTCTGCAACACTAACGGTGATGTGCTATGACATTGACACATGATGTTGCTTAGACTTTGATTATCAAGATGTGATAAACTGATAGCAATATCTGCTGTCTAGCCAAACAGCTAATCAACCTAACAATATCTGCTGTCTAGCCAAACAGCTAATCAACCTAATAATATCTGCTGTCTAGCCAAACAGCTAATCAACCTAACAATATCTGCTGTCTAGCCAAACAGCTAATCAACCTAACAATATCTGCTGTCTAGCCAAACAGCTAATCAACCTAACAATATCTGCTGTCTAGCCAAACAGCTAATCATCCTAACAATATTTGCTGTCTAGCCAAACAGCTAATCAACCTAACAATATCTGCTGTCTAGCCAAACAGCTAATCAACCTAACAATATCTGCTGTCTAGCCAAACAGCTAATCAACCTAACAAAGGAAAAAAATTTAAGTCACTGTGTCTTGTTTACTACATTGTCTAATGAATTTGAATGTGTGACACCCCCTCAACTCCACTACCTCACATCCACCCCCTCAACTCCACCCCCACAACTCCACCCCTCAACTCCACTTCCTCACCTCCACCCCCTCACCTCCACTTCCTCAAATCCACCACTGCACCCCGCAACTTCACCCCCGCAAGTCCACCCCCTCAAGTCTGCTAATCAAAGGACCTTATCTGATATATATTGCACTGAGATCACTTCAGTGTCCTCAACTTCAAGTAAAAAGTTTTGTTAATTTAAAAAAAAATTGCTTCAAATTAGGGATGAAACTTCCAGAAATAAAAGCCCATTTAAAACGGCAATTTAAGAGGAATAATGTTCTTATTTCGTATGCAAGAACAAACACAATTTCTCGTTCTTCACGTCCAGAATTTGGAAATGGAATGGGTTGCCTGAGGAAACCAGGAAAACCAACTCTATATCAACATTTAAAACTCTAATAAAAAAGTTCAAGACTATACATAAACCATGGACGAGACATAAGCGTAGGACGCAATAATCCTCTGTATAGAATGAGCGTCTTTAACAGATAAGATAAGAGGGAGGTGTTATTTCAACTCAGGAATTCCACGAGGAACTGCCCTAGGTCCCCTACTCTTCCTAATTTACATAAATGATTGATGGGAACATAATTAGAGTATGTTTCCATCCAGTAAAGTTACAACTTGTTAGAGAATCAAAGAAAAATTCAAAATATGTATTTCATTCTGGAATTGGGGTATGGAAGGCTTGCCTGAATAATAAAAACATAAGTGATATGAGTAATGGACAAGTGTAGGACGCAATAATCTTTCTGTATAGAAGTAGCGTCTGTAATATATAAGATAAGTCAAAGTGCGATTTTTCCAGTGTGTCTCAAGTAATGTAAATTATTTTTAACTCACAATGTCATGTAAAAGTAAATGATTCAATTATTATTATCAATATCTGACAGTGCATGTCCTGTAATAAAGAGTGTAAGACTAAGATTAATGTTCTTTTAAGTCAATTTATATATATATATATATATATATATATATATATATATATATATATTCATTCATTTTCATTCATAAAATAATATTTTGATTTTAATATACATATTTTAACAATAAAATCATCGTCTTTTACTTTTATCATTTGCATTTGCGGTAAACTCATGTCTCTGATTCTGGTGTAATTTATTGGTTGCTAACACAACCATGATAGAGTCACATGACCACCGCCATTTAAATGCGGAAGAGGATCATAATTGGAAAGTAAACATTAGACCCACATAGTTGTGTAAGACAGGGGAGAAATTAAATCAAATGGGAATCAAGTCTACATCTTATTGTTTTTGACAAAGGATATAGGTCTACATGAATCGGTAAGACATTTATTAATATAAACAGACAACGATAATTTCTTATTTTCTCATAATTTGTTTTAGTCTTAGCTTCTTTTTTAAAAAAAATTCCGTCTTAAAATAGTATCGTAATTTGTCAGGGATGCAGTCATTATCAGTCATGTGATAAGGAGGTGAATGGAGGATTTGAATCCCTCTTTGTGAATAGTTCCCAACCTGCCAACCTTTCTTGAGTTTGTTTGCCAAAACTTTGTGTACCATCATTTTTAAAAAGTTGATGTGTGAAAACTGAAACTGAAATACAAAATGAAAAAGGCAATAATGGTCAATGGGCTCAATGGCATTAAAAAAGTAAATGAGAGCTAGGATTTTATAGGTACTTTGACAGAAATGTTAAATGTAGTCCAATAGGCTTAAATAATATATCATTTTAAAGGGCGTGCTAAGACCTTTTCAAAAACACTTGTTTTGTCTTTCTATCTTTTATAGAAGTGGAGTTATGAATTTTTTTGTCGAATTTTTTTGCCCCTTATATAACCTATATAATTTATTAAAAAACTTGTGACCCCAATTTCAAAATTCTGTACTCTTTCCCTCACAACTTTTTTAATTTTAGAGATAAAGGTATCAAATTTTTAGGATACATTCACAATCCAATTTACAAAACAATGAACAAGATATGTTTAAAGTATATCAAGATTTAGAATTTTGAAAAAAATATATTTAAAGGCTACGTTGAAAAAAATCATAGCGAAAATCATTATTTTATATATATATATATATATATATATATATAAATCAGTACAAACTGTTGCATCCCTAATGTATTTTAATTAATTATATGGTAAATTTAAATCAATAACTATATTTAAATGTTTAAAGGGTAAGTATTTGACTTTTAAAATAAAACTGAATGCAATTTACAATAAATTATTTTTGGAAATACCCCCACATCCCCGACGCCTGATTACTGAAATTTCAAATTAAAATTAAACTCAATTAGTATTTGAAGATTTAAGTATCTCATTACATGTAATGTATTTTAATTATTGAGATTTATTTATTTTGATTATTTATGTAAAAAATATTAAGTGTTTGTTGTCAAAAGTGTATTTCCTCATGAGCCTCATCTTTGTAAAAAGAAGATGGTGAGTAAGATATAAATATAACAAAAAATGTTTAACAACAAACATTAAATAAAAGGATTACATCACTATTATCATTATTAATTCTAAGGTAAGTATCAGTCAGTTTGGACTTAGCATTAGTAAAATCTTCTAATTATGCTCTTATAATTAATGTTAATAGTAGGCCTACACCACAAGACATTGACATGACATATCATAGTTATAAATATAAATAAGTAATTATAATATCATTATCATTAACTAATACTTTCAACTAATAGAATACTAATACTTTACGAATTAATACTAGGAAACTAATAGTATTAGTGTCTAATGTTAATTGGACCTGTATTTCTTTGTAAACTGACTTTAATATTACGAAAAATGAAGTCTAACTATTGGAATTAAACTAGAACTAGTAGTATTGAATAGTATTATTATTAACCTATTAGTGTATAGTCGTATAGTGAAGGTACTTTGACAGAAAATTTAAATGAAGTCCAATAGGCTCAAATGATATATCATTTTAAAGGGCTTGCTAAGACCTTTTCAAAAACACCTGTTTTGTCTTTCTATCTTTTATTGAAGTGGAGTTATGAATTTTTTTGTCAATTTTTTTTGCCCCTTATATAACCTATATAATTTATTCCAAAACTTGTGACCAACATTTCAAAATTCTGTACTCTTTCCCTCACAACTTTTTTAATTTTAGAGATATGGGTATCAAATTTTCAGGAGACATTCTCAATCCATTATACAAAACAATTAATAAGAAATGTTTCAGGTAAATGAAGATTTTGAATTTTTTAATAAATATATTTAAAGGCATGTTGAAAATGTAGATGTTGAAAATTATAACAAAAATACAAATAAGTTCAAACATTTGCATGCCTATTGTGTTTCAATTGTGAATGTATGGTACAATTAAATCAATAACTATATTTAAATGTTTGAAGGGTAAGTATTTGACTTTAAAAATAAAATTTAAAGCAAATTATTAACATTTATTTGTTAAAATATACCACACCGACGCGGTCTGATTACTAAAATATGAAATTAAAATTAAATTCAACAAGCATTTATAATTTATAGATTTCAGATCTCATTAAAAGATAATAAGAACATTTTTCATGTCATTTTTCTGAGTAAATAGCAAGTATTCAAATTTCTCAAAATGAAATTTATAAGCTTTGTCATTGTCTTTGTGAAATTTGTCATCTATTTGGCAGTTGAAGAAATTCCGAGTTCTGCAATTGATTTCGAAATATTATCTCTTATAATATAAAAATTATACCTATAATTTACTTTGTTATACTATTTAATTTTAATTATTGACATTTATTTTCTTGTGATTGATTTTGTAACAAATATTTTTTGCCAATTGTTTATACTATTATACTATGTCAACATCTTTGTAAAAAGATGATGGTAAGTGAGAATTTTTTAAAATTTATTATTATAAATTTATAATAATTATATTACCCTACACAATCCAGTAAATCTGAAATAAAAGGATTACAACACCTTTATTTATCAGTATTAATTATAAGGTAAGTATCAATTTGCACTTAGTATAATACAAAATAATTAATTATGTTCTTAAATTGATAGTAAGTATTATTAAGTATATAATAAAATATATTTAAAAATTATAACAATAAACTATAATTATAATTACTAATAGTAATAGTAATAACACTACTAATATTTAATTAATTAATCCTTAATTACTGGCATTTCCTATAAATTAGTTTGGTATGTCATAAACTTAAATAATAAATTATTAAATTAATAAGAAGATACGTTGCCGTTGCTATTACTAACATCCCCCATTATATTTCTTTGTAAAGGGGAGGTGACTCTATGACGATCGACATTTTCTTAGTTTTAGTCTAAGCTCATTACACTTTGAAAAACCATAACTTCTTATACCAGCTTTTGTTTTCAACAAAATAAATTGATTTGGGTTATAAAATTAATAAAGTACATCCTGATGTTAACCGCGATAATACAAAACCCAAACGAAATTTTCCTTATGCAATTTATGTACTTACCGATCAATTAGAATTAAATTCCTCTCCGCTCGAAAACACAAAATGCGTAAAAATGATACCGGCGTCACTACAAAATTTACCCTCTTCGTCACTGATGACAAATTACACAAATATTCAAAACTTGTGACGTAAAACGCAGAAAGCCACCATCATCGCTTACGGCCATACAGAAAACCTGAAACGGCATTTGCGATTTTTTTCGACATGCGCAGAACGATGCGCGAACGACTATCGAAGTACCTAGTCAGTAGGAAATGTGTTAGTCTCAGTGTAATTTATAATAATAACAAATTAAAGTTGTCAAGAGCATGGTAAAAATGGAAGTAATGAAGTGTCATAAGTCATAAGTTCATTAACAAAGTAGGCAAGTAACAAAGATTAACACAAATATAAAAAGTTGGTATATGAGAGAATGGCAAGAGAAATGTGGAAGACCACATGCCACAAGTGTCAAACGCAAGGCCGTGGGCCGCATCAGTCCTGGCAAACAGTTCAGTCAGAGAAAGAATTTCGAGCATAAATAATTTAATGCCCTTGTAACATAAAATGCAAATAAAATTACAGAATCGGTAACCTTTTTGAACGAGGCTTATGCATCAACAAACTTGTCTCACTTTTCTGATGTCAAGTAATTTTGGACCACGTCACCACTTTGACTTTGAAGAAAAGTAATTTTGTAACTCATTTGCCAGGGATGTGGAAACTGCATTTAAATTAATTTGCAGATGAGCGAAATAGAGCTACAGTGTAATAGGGATATGAATGCAAGGTCCGTTTTAACAATGTGGGGCACTCTTGTCTCACTTCATTCTTAAAGAGAGGACTGGAAGTCACAGTCCTAATGAGAGGACAATATTAAAAAAGTCATTAATAATGATGACAACCTCATGTCATGACAAGATCTGATGGTTGTTGTGATCTCTAAAGTTCACCCTGTCTTGCAGGACTGTCCATGAAATGACTGGGATAATTGTACAATTGTTTATGTGGTTGTGGTCAATTCTTTTAACGTTAGGACTAGAGAGTTTTGAGATATGTGAGGTTAAGGTTAGAGAGTTTTGAGATAGGAGAGGTGAGGATTAGAGAGTTTTGAGATAGGAGAGGTGAGGATTAGAGAGTTTTGAGATATGAGAGGTGAGGATTAGAGAGTTTTGAGATAGGAGAGGTGAGGATTAGAGAGTTTTGAGATATGAGAGGTGAGGATTAGAGAGTTTTGAGATAGGAGAGGTGAGGATTAGAGAGTTTTGAGATAGGAGACGTGAGGATTAGAGAGTTTTGAGATAGGAGAGGTGAGAAGTTTACTGTATGTGGAAATGAATGCATGAACAATAAACTGGTAAGCTGTTAAAAACTCTTATTATAGTAAGGTATTTTAAAATAAAACTAAAATTATGTGCCAACCAATACAATGAAAATTATCTGTAAATGTTATGTATGTTATTGTCTATGTTGTGTAGCTTTAAAATTCCAAGTTGGTGATTCATTACAAAGAGAAGATCAAATTGTCATGGACATTAAACCTTTGAACTAGTCAAAGCTAAACTCATGATATCTACACAATAGTTATTTTTGTCTATGGGCATTGTTTGCTAAGACAAATTTTAAACATGTTTTTTTTCATCTTTGTTCATTTTGAACTATAACTATGAAAAATGTGGTTGAAATATTCTGATTTTCCAGATAAAAATGGGAGTGTGGAAAGAACGAGGCCTCATTTACAAATTGGGTTTTGTTGGAGTCCTGCTCGGTGCCTTGTTGTTCATCATAGGGTTCTGTGCTCCCTCATGGGCTTCCTTTACGTTTAATTGGTCGGAAGATCGAACTCAAAGCATGGGCCTGTGGCAGTCTTGTACGGGAGATCTGAGCATATGTACGTTGTCGGTGAGCAACGACAACTTGGGTGAGTGTTCATTGAACTTTTAAAGGACAGATTTAGGTTAAATAATCAGGTATCAAAATTTATAAAGTAAAATTCTGTAGTTATTTTATTTTACTGAACTTCACATAGCTATTCTTTTGGCATCATATGAATATAAATAATGTCACTGTTGCATCCTTTCATTTATCACATGGTCAATGTTCCCTCATCCTTTCATTTATCACGTGGCCAATGTTCCCTCATCCTTTCATTTATCACATGGCCAATGTTCCCTCATCCTTTCATTTATCACATGGCCAATGTTCCCTCATCCTTTCATTTATCACATGGCCAATGTTCCCTCATCCTTTCATTTATCACATGGCCAATGTTCCCTCATCCTTTCATTTATCACATGGCCAATGTTCCCTCATCCTTTCATTTATCACATGGCCAATGTTCCCTCATCCTTTCATTTATCACATGGCCAATGTTCCCCCATCCTTTCATTTATCACATGGCCAATGTTCCCTAATCCTTTCATTTATCACATGGCCAATTTTCCCTCATCCTTTCATTTTTTATCACATGGCCAATGTTCCCTCATCCTTTCATTTATCACATGGCCAATGTTCCCTCATCCTTTCATTTATCACATGGCCAATGTTCCCTCATCCTTTCATTTATCACATGGCCAATGTTCCCTCATCCTTTCATTTATCACATGGCCAATGTTCCCTCATCCTTTCATTTATCACATGGCCAATGTTCCCTCTAAGGTTCATTGGTCCCTGTGCAAAATAATAAACATCCATTTTTGTATGCAAAATTTTACACCCCACTAACACAGATATTATATTATCCTTATGAAAATTTGGACCGAGTGCCTAAATTAGTCTTTGTCTTTGCTATAAAATGATTTTAAATAACTTCTCCTGTATGTTAAGGTTGGTTGAAGGCTGTTCGAGCCCTGGAGTGTATCTCAATGTTCTTCGCTGTTGCTTCCTGTATCAGTGGCCTGTACTGCAACTGTATTTTGAAAGCTCAGATGATGCCAGATTTTTTCAACAAGAACATGGAGACATCTGCCATTGTCTCTGGTAACTCATTGCAGTTGATTTTTGTTTAAGTTTGACTGAGTTAATTATAATTAACATTAGCTTATCACAATGTAATTCAATGTGGATCTAACGTGTAATGAACAAATGTTTATGGGGAATTTTTGAGTTTTGTTCACAATATCAGAAATGAATCAGTTTACAGCTGACCAAAAATGAACAGAATTTTAGTATAAAAATAGATTGCTATCCATTAACATTTTTTGTAAATAATTTAAAATAGAATCCTTATCAAATGGCCATTATGATCCTTGTTTAATCATGTGCCATCTTTATGTCACATCCAAAAGAACAGAAAATAAATATTCCATTGGCAGAGTTCATATTGAAATTTTAATTTTGCTTTACGTCCACAGTTATATTTGGTTGTTTTGGACTCGTCATCTTCGCCACCCAGATTCAGCACAATTATCCCGAACGCCTTGGCCAGGTTTCCTGGGGATTCATCCTCGTCTGTATCTCAAACTCTTTGATCGGCATCAGTGCATTCCTCATGTTGATATCCCACAAACTTCACGTCATGGCAGAGCACGATCAGTTCCTTCATCGCCAGCTCACTGGCGACCCCTACACTCACATGCAAGTCCCAGAATACACGCCTGATGGAAATAATCAAGTCTACATTTCAACTTCTGACGGACTCGTTGACTTTGGGCCTCCGCCGTACGAGAGTGTCATCAGCTGTTTCCCCCAGGACGAGTCACCACCGCCACCTTACTCTTTGGTTGAAAAGTCCAGTAAATAACAGCTGGTCAAACATCCTCATTCTGGACATTTTTTTAGTGTCTGTGTTTACGTGTTGAAGTTGGAATCTTAAAGAGTTTTTCCACTTGGATGTGAGAGGACAACCTGACCTGATGTGACAGGACAACCTGGCCTGATGTGACAGGACAACCTGACCTGATGTGACAGGACAACCTGACCTGATGTGACAGGACAACCTGACCTGATGTGACAGGACAACCTGACCTGATGTGACAGGACAACCTGACCTGATGTGACAGGACAACCTGACCTGATGTGACAGGACAACCTGGCCTAACGTGAATAAAGTAATGGGGGTGAGACTGCAATCAGGCTTTTAAATAGGTAAATGTATAATATAAAAACAGGGTATTAGTAGGCCTGAGTTTTGAGATTGGAGAGGTGAGGGTTAGAGAGTTTTGAGATAGGAGAGGTGAGAAGTTTACTGTATGTGGAAATGAATGCATGAACAATAAATTGGTAAGCTGTTAAAAACTCTTATTATAATAAGGTATTTTAGTCTGGAGAATAGACTAATCCATGAGTGTGGGACTCTTACACCACACGGGATCAACGTTGTGTTCGCACCACTGACAAGCTGATTGATTGGCCACACCCACCCTATCCTTTCCTATATAAGCTCTCACCTTTCTCTCCTTACTTTATCCCTACTGGACTGCTTGGATTTCACCGCAGCTAAGTGTTTTTTATTATTATTTCGTATTATTCGTTTCATTTGTGTACTATTTGTCCGTTGAGGAAGGCTCTTTGCCGAAACGTTCGCTGTTGTGTTACGTCTTGTCAGGCCTACTAATACCCTGTTTTTATATTATACATTTACCTTACCTAACGTGACAGGACAACCTAACGTGACAGGACAACCTAACCTGATGTGACAGGATAACCTAACGTGACAGGACAACCTAACCTGATGTGATAGATCAACCTTACCTAAAGTGACAGGACAACCTAACCTGATGTGACAGGACTACCTAACGTGACAGGATAACCTAACGTGACAGGACAACCTTACCTAACGTGACAGGACTACCTAACCTGATGTGATGATGAGCATTCAGATTTTTGTCATGTGATCTGTGTGGATGATTCCATTCAAAGAATCATCTCTAGAGCTGCAGTAAGGAGGAAATATTTTAAGAATCAAAATTTTTTGATCATAGTTTTAAATTCAACAGCAAAATGAATGTTAAAATGTTTTTGTTCATTTGGATACTTACTAGAAGTGTTTGAACTTTAGCATATCATAACCTCATCCTTACCAGTGAACATGGATTCTTTCATTGTTTTATTCAGTTCAAGCAGTAGAAAATTATTGTTGTAAACATTATTTTATTTAACTTTAAGTAGGCACCAGTTTTTCAGAACAGGGAAGTAATATTTCAACAATTTCTCTCTCAAACATGCTTACAATTCTGTGACCCAACACTTCCCCCAACCGGCTCATGACCCACCAACACTTTCCAAACCGGCTTATGACCCACCAACCCATGGCCCCCCTATTATTTTGCTCTTTATCAAGGATCTTCCTTAGCGCTCAAATCTCTATCACTTGACAGCTAATTTATTAGTTCAGCTGTTTCTGTTGTGAAATTTAATCATTTTTGTTTTTTTAGGATTTTTTGTCTGATGACTTCCTCAGATTTTTTGAAATGTTTATTTATGAGTGAATCACTTGTGAGTTTTTATTTGACATTCATTCCATGTGCAAGTCGACCTGAACGAATATTAAGGTCAAGGTCAGGTTATTTTTGTTACTTGCCCACATTACTGTATTTCATTGAAACTAAATACACGGGTGTAAAATGTGTTTGATAAACAAAATTATCTCCCTTTAAATGAGTTTTGAGATGTAAAGTTATTGCAAGTTCATGTGAGTATCTTATTTCATTTGTCAAATCTATAATTGTAAACAATGCCAGGAGTTGATGAATTTGTACTTCACACCTCCTTAGTGTTCTCCTTTATTACCTGAATCTGTCAGTTACAACAATGTTTATCAGCATATGTTACAACAATGTTGATCAGGATCTGTATTTTGAAGATTGAATACTTCAGGATATTCAACTGTTTTTAAATGTATTCAAAAGTAAACAAATAAATAAGTGAACATTATATATAGTTTACTTTTAATATGTACAAAACTATTCTGATGCTACACCTCCAGCTGCCGTGTATCTTTGTATAAAATTGTTGTAAATATGTTTGGTTTTAAATGCATACACTGTCCAGTTATTTAGGACAAAGCTAGGTACATGGACTGTCCAGTTAGTGATGACAAAGCTAGGTACATGGACTGTCCAGTTAGTGATGACAAAGCTAGGTACATGGACTTTCCAGTTAGTGATGACAAAGCTAGGTACATGGACTGTCCAGTTATTTAGGACAAAGCTAGGTACATGGACTTTCCAGTTAGTGATGACAAAGCTAGGTACATGGACTGTCCAGTTATTTAGGACGAAGATAGGTACATGCACTGTCCAGCTAAATGCACTGTCCAGGGACACATGGTTTCATCATGTAAGTTATCAGATTTCATTGTGCTAAGTCAACATTTAAATACTCTCTATTTTCTATATTGGATAAATCTTAAGACGGTATTAGTTCAGGGTGTCCTCGGGTTACGATGTTGATCTGTTCTTAAGACGAGTCTTAACCCAAATTTCAATGTGAGTGAGAAACATTTTAAAAAATATGCTGTAACTGTAAAGTACTGTACATATAGTGCTATAACAAAAATGTAACAGTAAATGACATATTAAAAAAGTATTTAAAAAAGAGAAAACAATTCCTTAAAAAGAGTTTTTTACAAAAAAAAACACCTTAAAATTTTTTTTACAAAGATGGAATGACGCGTAATATTATTTATTATATTTTTATGGGGACGCGTTCGTAACCACAAACAGCTAAGTCGGGACCGGCGTAACCGAGGACTCCTTGTAATGTTCTTTGTCTATTTTAGAGTCTTTATCTTAACAGTTAGTGCCACAAAAACACTAGTCTGTGCTCTTGTACTGGCTCGTATGGATTACTGCAATTCTCTTCTGTCAGGTGTGCCAAAACAATGCATTGAAAAACTACAGAAAGTTCCAAATTCAGCTGCCAGACTGGTGCTCAAGGCAAAAAAACATGACCATGTTACTCCACTTCTTCGCTCACTTCATTGGCTGCCTATACAAGCCCGTATTGATTACAAACTGGCCGTTCTCTGTCACAATTTCTTTTCGGACTCATGCCCATCGTATCTTACTGAACTTTTGTCGGTCTACTCACCCACTCGCAAGCTAAGATCTTCTGCAGACACACGCGTTCTCTCTGTTCCTACGACACGCACCAAAACGTACCATTACACATACGTAGTATTCAAACAACCAAGTCCTTCATGACTGCACTTAAGACACATCTTTTCAAAATTTATTTTTAAAATTGATGAAACAACATTTCTTGTAAATGATTAACGTAGCTTATGTATAATGTATTGTAATTTTGTGTGTTTGTTGTGATATGAATGTTAATTTAATACTTATAAGTATGTTATTTCTTTCATGTAAAGCGCTGTGAGCCCAGTTCCTTACTGGGATATAGCGCTATATAAATAATCAATTTATTATTATGATCTAAAACGTATTTTGTCACTTCTGTATGACGTCCAACATAGGTGAGACTGATGGAAGAAAGTTGACAATAAATAAACTGATGTTTGCAAGTGTTTTTCTTGTATATTTTTTTCCCTAACCTAGCTCAAGGCTCACAACTCATTGGTTCAGGGATTGGTTGTCATTAGTTATTGAAATTCAAAATTCAGTAACATGAGAGGACATTTTCACTTACATGTGACTACTGGTATAAAACATTTAATCAGATTTTTAATTTGGGTTTTCAGTTCAAATTTCATGCTTTGATAATATATGTACGTTCAGATTGTAGAGCTATCACATACATGTTAACACCATATAAAATCTTACATTACTCAATCCATTTCACACAATTATTAACAAAACAAACCACCTATCTCGTTTCCATATTTTATTTACAATTTCATGAAATCTTTGTCATAACCAAAGAATATTATTTACATAATTAATGTAAAATTGATAACCTTTTATGGGGCATTAAATAAAATATTCATTACTTAATTTTTTTAAAAAATGACTTAAATTATTGAATAACTTATAAAAGTAAAAAAAAAGAAGCAACTGTTACGAAGTATTTCACATTAAGAACTCTGCTATAGTAGGGTGAAGCTGAAATAGAACAATTAACATAGAGTCAACACCATTAAATAGCTAAATACAATTTAATGGCATGTTTAAAAAATGATATTTCCTTTACATACAAAAATACAAAATTTAATATTTAGAAAACATTATGTCATTTATTTCCCCATAAAGCCATTCCCTCCCCTGATTTTATAGAAATTATGACTGATAACTAATAAACTTGTGTGCAATATTCTTTCAAGGCTGTCTTCTTAAAGTTGAGGAGTTTGCTTTGACATGTGTACATTGGTAACTAAAAGTGCTTGACTTGGACTAAAAGTGGTTGACTTGGACTAAAAGTGGTTGACTTGGACTAAAAGTGGTTGACTAGGACTAACAGTGGTTGACTAGGACTAAAAATGGTTGACTTGGACTAAAAGTGGTTGACTTGGACTAAAAATGGTTGACTTGGACTAAAAGTGGTTGACTTGGACTAACAATGGTTGACTTGGACTAAAAATGGTTAACTTGGACTAAAAGTGGTTAACTTGGACTAAAAGTGGTTGACTCTGAGAAATTGGTTAACTTGGATTACAAGTGGTTGACTTGGACTAAAAGTAGTTGACTTGGTCTTTAATTGGTTGGCTTAGGCCAAAAGCATTTGAATTTGGCTAGAAGTGGTTGACTTAAGCTAAAAATGGTTGGCTTAACTCATTAGCTCCTGATGCAACTAAATGCGTCCTTATAGGGGTCCGTACGGATGCGCCCAAATGCGTCTGTTCGCCTAGCGACGCACTATCGTATTTTTAGTTAAAAATAGCATGAAATCTCGCTTTCCTCGAGACTTTTCTGCTAATGCGTGATTCTACGAGATTTCAATAAATATCACCGGATGTTTTTATCTTCTTTCACTTTCGATCCATGTGTGAATTAGTTTGACGCGTCTATATGGCGTATGTATTCACCCAAGGTGCCGAAAATCGCGTTATCAGACTTCAATCCTCATTATTTTGCAGTGCATGTTATATTATTATTAAACTTAATTCATTTCTTGATGCATTAAACATTTTATTTTTTAAGATAAATGAATATCTTTAGAAAATAAAAGCATTTCTCTAATGGAATCAAAAGCTTAACGAAGTTGCTTCCCTTTTGTCCGGAATATGAAATAGATTCGGAAGTAGCCCTTCAGGAGCTAATGAGTTAAGCTAAAAATGGTTGGCTTAAGCTAAAAGCTTAGACTACCTGCTCATGCCAATCGGCGATAACTCCCTTCATCTGATCAACTTCATCTTGCAACTGCTGAACTTCTCTGAACAAAAACAAAAGAAAGATCATCAATATAGAGTTAATAAGCAAAGGTGAAGATTTAAACAAAGAAGTAACACTTAAAGTGGAGATTTTTGGCATATCCATTGAATAGAAGTGACTATATGGATGTAAACATCTTGTAAATATCCTTAATTATAATCAAATTTAAGAATCCCATTAAAATGTATAAACTACACATAACAATTACTTTTCTTCCATCTCTATTGCCAGTTTAAGCTGAGACTCTGTATTATCACACCGTTTCTTTGCTGACTCGAGCACTTCCTGGCAATAATAAACAAATGAGAGGTTAAAAAAAAATTATCTGAAAATAACTTTAACAAATCCTACTTGTTTCACAGTTTGGTTTAGGTAATGCCACCTGGCAACATTACCCATTTATGTGTCAATATTACTCTTGTGTCAACATTACCTATCCCTGTTCATAAAAATAAAGCACATATCACTATCACCCTTTCAATTTAGTTTAAAAGTTTATCTTTAAACAAAAATTGAGGATAATTGACAAATCGTTTTATGTTTTTAGACAACTTAAACTACTCTCATAGTACAAACATGGCAATACTAGGCTATTCTCATAAACTTGTTTTGATTAAAGACAGTTGAAAGGTATTGGTAATTTGGACACGGTTAGCTAAAGAATAAATTTAATAAAATAGTCCAGTTTACTAAATACTAACATAATTGTTTTATCTTTGCTTAATTTAAGTATGCGGCTATTAGGACCTGGCTCCCTTTAGCCTGTGATCGCTATTCGAACCCGGACGGCCCCGGTTAAATTAAAAAGGTTATTCGGACCCAGGGCAGGTCACTTTAGACTTTAATTTAATTGCTATTTGAACCACGGTGTCATCAGTAGTAGTACTAGCATGGGATTCAATATAATGTTAATTTCATTGTTTTTGGCCTGTTTTAAACATATTTTTGCAGTCTATTTAATTTCTTATGAGCAGTAATAAAAAAAAATGGGTCATTTTGGTATTTGTAGAGCAGATTTTTGTTGGCAAGTATAAATGTTCAAATAAACTAAATAAATGTAGTCCATTGGTTCCTTGCTCTCTGTCTGTACTTGCACCTCCCCAAATAGTCCATTGGTTCCTTGCTCATGCTTTGTCTGTACTTGCACCTCCCCAGCCAAAAGATCATTCATAAAAAACCAAAGACGAAGAAATAACTGTTTGCCGGTATCCTAATTGAGTGTTTAAAGACAAATGGTGAAAAAAAAATCCTCATCTGAGAATCGAACACTATACCTCCAGCACTACAATCCTACACACTACCACACAACCAGCAAAGCTTGGTAAAAAAAGTTACCTTTTTTAATCTAATAAAGAATATCGCTTACTATGCCTATCAAACCAGATTTTTCCATTACAAAGACTATCGGGTCCACATACTGATCATCAGCTATCAGGACCTGGGTCGGAATAGCCACTTCGTTAATTTAATAATACACATTTATAGTAATATTAATAAAATGATTGTGTTACCTTTGAAGTTCTTACAGACTTGACATCCAGACATTTGTTTTGTGGAACTTTCAACCGTTTCAACTTTTTGATAACACTAAAGGAATGGATTTTAAAAGAATTACTATTTATTTTAATTTTAGATGAAATTCTCACAATCCTCATCAAATCTCAATAAAAGGAAGAGTCATTGAAGAGAAATCATGTTTATCTTTAATGCCAGTGAAGGTATAATATATGTTATCCATAATGTCATTAGCTATTAACAAATGACTTTGATTTGGTTGGAAAATACTTAGTCTAAATTTAGTGACTAAAACATAGTCAGCAATTTATTCAACAGCGTGATAGTGACAATGCAAGTACATTAATATTATTCGTTAATTTTCTTTTTAAAAAATAGTGTTAAGTAAAGATATTCCAGAAAAGTACAACGCATTTCAAGTGTCCGAAAATACTTGCGCAACTACTGATATCATAATCATAAAGGCCTAAATGTATTTGTATTCAAATTCAAGCCATTCTTTTTTGTTTTGTAGTAGACTAGAAGTAGTAAACTAAGTAGTACTGTTAGTATGCCTTGCCTTACTGCCTTACTGTTTCTCTTAAACTTAAAGTATTAGATTTACTTTGTCTTAATTGACTTAATTGTCCTCTCTGCTTGAGTTTGTTGCCCAGAAATGTTAAGAATAGAGTCCTCCAGCCAAGACATGACTAAATGCTGCACAGGAGATGACACACGTTTCCATTTTGAGCGAGCAGATCCAGATATCTTTCTCACTTTGAAATCTGTTGAATTTCCATTCTCATATTGTCTATCATTGCCACGGGGTTGACTTTCCTGCCTTTTGCGAACAATCCTCTTGACCATCTTGTCCTAGCCTATAGTCTGTATAGTATAGACAGTATAGTACAGTATAGTTATAACATTTATAGTTTAGACTTTAGACATACTGATCATTATTAAAATTTTCCTTAGGTAATCCTGCAGTTTCTACACGTATATTATTTCACAGCGAAATTTAATTTTCTTGTGAGAACTTACGCTTTTAATTTATTAAATGCATTAATATATGTTATATTTTAGCTATTATAAATTATAGCCCTTATTTGTAAGTTTTATTAATTTCTAAGACTTTTTTCAGCCCTTAAAGCTACATAATCGGAGTGGGATACATCCATTTTGTTTATGTAGTACTCTACTTGCTGAGTTGTCACAGTAAGATGCCAAATGATATTTTCTCACTTTTAAAAACAAACAAAATAAGAATCAAACATCTACTAGATGATCTAGTAATGAAATATAAAATGAAATTGTCTTTAAAATATTTATTTATCTTCTAAGAACATTCATATATTAGATGAATTATACTTTTAAAAAATATTTTTAGTCAGTAAATTTATTTTAGCATGGGTCGAGCCAGGTAAATAACATCTGGCAAGATAAACAAAATGGACGTTGTGTGACCACTTACTTTATGTATTATATAGAGCCGAAAAAATGCCTTGGAAATTAAAAAGACTCACAAATTAGCGCTGAAATACAACATATAATAATGCATTTAATAAATTAAAAGCATAAGTTCTCACGAGAAAATTAAACTTCGCTGTGAAATAATATAGTGTAGAAACTGCAGGATTACCATTCCTTAAATACCTCAATGAAATAAGCCTGATCAACTTATTCTTGACTGTTATTTTATACTCATCCCAGTCTGAGCTGTTTCGGATTGATCTTTACTTCAACCGTTTGAGGCGTTTGCTCTGCCACAATACTCACAAGTCTACAGCTACTCTACCGACACCAAAAATAAAAACTACGTTTACGTCTTTATTATTTATTACTTGGGATTGTTTTAGAAATAATTAGGCAATACTAAATCATCTCAGTGACTTACAAGTAATTATTCAAAAAAATCATAGCCCGGTAAGCCCATAGCCCTAACATTAAGTAATTATATACCTGTAATAGTTCATAAATTAAATTTTGTAACTTCCCCCCATAATTGCCAAAATCACAATTAATAAATATTCAGTAACATCTAAGTCTAAATCACGGAACTGTGTAACGCTGCCGCAAAAACCAACATGACAATTTCAAGGCCAAGTCCAATGTTTGATTATAATTTGTCTCAATGATGTATATTAAAAAGACAGTACAAATGTATTCAATTAAAATAAATAATACAATTGAACAAACATAAAATTAATCGTTACCGCCTAACACAAAAAAAAACAAAAAAAACAACAACAACCGCTGACTAATGTCAACAAACAGCTGATTAATATCAACAACAACAAAATATAATTATTAATGGAAACAACAAACAGAAACTCAATAACAGATGTATTTTTTTATTGGTTATGGTAAATAATAAAAGAGACTGACATTAAATTTCACTAGATCCGACCCGCGGCGCAGCATACGCCGTCGAGCATGAGCGCGGAGTTAGCTCAACCGCAGTTCGCATGTCTCGAGACCAACGATTGGCAGGCGTATTCTATTTATAGACTGCGTTGGGATTGGCAAGCGAGGGTGGTTTGTCTTGCCTGCTCTGGCATATTCTGTGTATAGATTGCGTCATGCTTGCTTGCTCGAGTCGTCTTTTTTGCCTTAGTTTCTGGCGAATTATATATATACTAGCGTATCACCCTTCAAAAATGACGGAAGTTTTCAGCTGAAATCTATTTATTTTATAAAAAATGCACTTTTTTAGGGCGCCTACGGCGCCGACCTTTTCAAAAGCCCAACTAACTTGTCCTTGTTTGATAAATACGAAATATTAAACTTTCTGAAATGTACACAAAGTATTTTATAATAGGGGTTGTAGGGCGCCTACGGCGCCCCCTTTGTTTTTTTAATTTTATAATTAACCATCATCAAATCCTCTTTTTACATTAATCCCTTTTCCAAAATTAAAATACATGTATGAGCGAAAACAATGACGTCATATATTTTTTTTACAGCGCATCTTTAATTTGCACACCTTTTGATGCATTGGTGCTTCTCAAACTTTTTAGTATGGCGGACCTGCAGGAATTTTCCATTGCACCAGGGACCGGTGCACTATTTTCCCTGCACTGATAATTTTTTCTGTTCTTTTTTGAGAACATCTGCGGACCGGCAGCGGATGGCCCACGGACCGGCACTGGTCCGTGGACCACCACTCTGAGAAGCACTGATCTAGAAGACTAGAATGGCCAGGGTCGTTTGACCAAAAACCAATCGAACCATTATATCAAACTTAAAACGTTTTTAATTTTATCAAATAGATTCCTTCCCCTTTTAAAGAAAAAGGATATTCCGTGTCGTTTTGACTTAAAATATCTACACATAATCCTATTCAGATCATTTTTAGACACTTGTCATGCTTGTAAAACTCACAGGTAGCATTTTAGGGGGGGGGGCTTTCGACGCTTCCACAATCACCGAGTCATGTGAGCAGGAACAAGAGTCTGGGGGTTGGGGGGTAACGCACACATAAACTTGTATATTTTGGGGTAACGGGCAAAAAAGTTAGACTCCAGCCATGAGAGAACCAAACGGAGCTGCGGTTACATCACAAATGCTTTGATGTCAACATCAAACGACGCAGTGTAACAATTTCATACGTTATCTTGTGGATTCTCAAACGTAAGGATTATAAATAGATTTAATTTTTGTGTCTTGATAGCTTACGCCAACCAGCGTCTGATGGCCTACCGACCGGCGCATTGAGAAGCACTGATTAAAAAAAAATTTAAAAAAAAGAATAAAAAAAAAGAAACTAAAAGTCATTAAATAAATTGTAGGCGACCAAATATTTCAGTGGAAGTTTTATTTAAAGTTACCCTTTTGATGTGACGTCACATTTCTTCAAACCCCCCCCCCTCCCTCCCCCTCGTCACGCATCGTCACAAAAGTGTGACCCCCCTCCCCCACTAGGTGCGTGACGTCATTTATGGACGGCCCCCAAGTACGTTTAATAAATGACACCATAAATTTCAATTTTGAATTAATTTAAAATTAATAGTTAACTTTGAAAAATTAACGATTAATTAATCGTTAATTTCGATTAAAGCCAAAAATTGAAATGTATGGTGTCATAAGTAACATTTATTAAACGTACTTGTCGAAAATCGAAATAACACTGGAATGTCTTCTTTATATGACATCTTTTAACCAACAACACAAACAGACAATTGTATTGACATTATTTGGTTCAAGTGATGAGCGGGTCTTATTGACAATACTTGTATAACCAGCCGAGCTGAAAAATCGTTTACATAGCTTTACATTGTCTCAACTGAAGAGTCTAATACCGTAGTGGATGTTTGGTTTGCAGGTGATATGTAAGCGAAGTGTTAGAACCATAGTAGTATAGTAGCAATGTTCCATTGAAGCAGCGCACTGCGCAGATATTTTACCGACTCCTCGCAGGAGTTTAAAATCACCGCGCAGAAAATTTTGTAAAATTTTGCACAAAAAATGGACGTTGTGCAACTTTGCACACGAGTTCTTTTTAAAACTTTGCACACGAAACAACGAGCTTAGACTTAGAGGGAACATTGCATGGTAGGCAAAATATTTCTCTCAATAGAAACAACTTTTATCAACATTTTGAACAATCCCCTAAGTGAATAGTTTTAACAAAAATGTTCGCATAATCGTCCGGAAATTAGTTTATATTTATCTGCCGAAATATTTTACTTTTTTACTTTCAGTACATTTATAAGTGGTGGGTCGATTAATCGTGAAAAAAAATTACTCGCTAAAATTTTTTAACAATTAATCGAGAAATTAATCTTTAATTTCCACAGCCCTAATAGGTATAAAATAGTTTAAAATATTAAATATATTAAGGTATAAAATATGTTAAAAACATAAAATATAATTACGTATATTTTAAAAATATATATAAAAAAGGTTTAGGTATAAACTAGGTTTAGGTATAAAATAGATTAAAATATTAAATAGATTCAGGTATTAAACATGTTTTACATACATTATGTTAGTTTATACTTTACACAAATGTTTAACTTGTGACATATTTATTTTAAATAATTTTAATGACTATATATTTCAGAAATTGTTATTTAAAACTGACGACTTGAAATCTGGCCAAAACTTTCAGTGTGATGACATCACGGGTAGTGTCGGCTAGATCAGGGGTCGGGAAACTTTTTGTCCTAGAGACCCACAAACACCACATATTTTGAAAATAAATTCTGTTAGAGCCATAAATTATGTTTAAAACTAAAAATTCAAGTAAATGTGTGCATTTTGTGTAATTTCAACACTAAAAGTACAATAATTATGTCTCTAAATTCTTTTTAATAACATTGTTATGCTGTTTTTGTATATGCAATTATTATACAGATCAAAGGAGTCTGAATAAACCTTTTTCTTTTTTAATAATTGAACATTTGTCTGAGAGCCAGATGCAGTTATCAATAGAGCCACATCTGGCCCGCGAGCCATAGTTTCCAGACCCCTGAGCTAGATACTTGATGTCCAATTAATAACGTATAAATACCAAATAGTTACTTTTGTGCTCTTCGACCAGCAGATGGATAAAAGTATTGACAGATGTGATGTTGAAGTATTGACAGATATGATGTTGGATGACAGGTCCGACCAGCGGACGGAAGTGGGCGTGGCTTGGTAAAGAGAAGGGCGTAGTTTGGTAGAGAGAAGGGCGTGGTTTGGTAGAGAGAAGGGCGTGGTTTGGTAGAGAGAAGGGCGGGGCTTGGTAGAGAGAAGGAAGGCACGAGGAGACCAGGACGATGGACTCGGCTTTTATACCCTCACAGTGGCGTAACAACGGTTGGCATCGGGGCAGGTGCCAAGGGCGCCGGCCTGCGCCAGTTCAAAAGGGCGCCGCTAAATCTGGTGTATACAATATTCCATTTTGTCGTCTGATAGATTTGTGGACTGGAAACATCTAAACTCTAAACCTACAAAGTTAAAATCACGAAAATTGGTGGCAAGAATACAGAATATACCATTAAATAGAGTTTAGTTGGCTTCATAAACACAACAGAAAAAACAGGAGAAGGAATTGCCTATGAAATTAAATCAGCATTAATTCAATTTGGTTTATCACTTGAAGATTTTCGTGGCCAAGGTTACGATAATGGGGCCAACATGGAAGTACAAGGGAGTTCAAGCCATACTTCAAAAAGAGAATCCATTTGCTCAGTATACACCGTGTTGGGCACCTAGTCTTAATTTGGTAGGTGTGCACACGGCCAGCATTGATGCACATAGTCTTAATTTGATAGGTGTGCGCGCGT
This sequence comes from Ampullaceana balthica, assembly GCA_944989445.1. Lineage (NCBI taxonomy): Eukaryota > Metazoa > Mollusca > Gastropoda > Lymnaeidae > Ampullaceana > Ampullaceana balthica. The sequence goes on along the minus strand of CALYLW010000522.1, from coordinate 525,284 downwards.
CCAGCATTGATGCACCTAGTCTTAATTTGATAGGTGTGCGCGCGTCCAGCATTGATGCACCTAGTCTTAATTTGTTAGGTGTGCGCGCGTCCAGCATTGATGCACCTAGTCTTAATTTGATAGGTGTGCGCGCGTCCAGCATTGATGCACCTAGTCTTAATTTGGTAGGTGTGCACGCGTCCAGCATTGATGCAGATATGCCATTTTTCGGAACTATGCAGGCATTGTACTTTTTCTTTTCTCCTCCTCAACTAGTAGATAGGAAAATATCCTCACTTACTGAAATCAGCCTGAAGAAACATACGAACACAGGTTGGAGTTCCAAAGCAAATGCTGTAAGTGCTGTATATGAGCATCTGGAGAACATTATTTTAGTATTAATTGAAATGAAGGATAATCACTTACTTGGTGACGCATTATCTGTTGTTAAATCATTGCACCGTCAAATCAATAGTTACAAGTTCATTGCGTTTATAAATATTTGGAATTTGATATTGGAAAAAATAAACAAAATCAATTTAGCACTACTAAAAAAAGGACAAGGATATTTATCGATCATCGTTGTTAATAAAAGGACAAGGATATTTATAGATCATCGTTGTTAATAAAAGGACAAGGATATTTATCGATCATCGTTGTTAATAAAAGGACAAGGATATTTATCGATCATCGTTGTTAATAAAAGGACTTTTAAATGACTTTGAATTTCTAAGAACTAACGAATTCTATAACATTTTTGACAAAATTGACGAAACGTGTATTTAAAAGAAATTGAAGAAACGAACCAGTTCAAAAAAGGTAGTAAGTAGTAATAATGCAAAAGGCAATTAATTCTAACTTGGAAATTCAACATACATGTAACCTAATTGTTAGGGGTATGGAAATCACTGGGGGGGGGGTGGCCTGCGTTGTCACGTGAGTGAAACCAGTTCACCCGTGGCGTAGTATTGTGAGGGGTGTATGGGGCGCTCAATGCGGGGTAGCACCTCCGGTGGGGGAACACGTCGTACTCTCTTGGGGGTAGTTCGTCCCACCCTTGGTCCCCACTTGTCACTCAGCTCTCACCAGTGGCTCCTAGAAACTGTAGCGTGCGCAGTGGCCACACCCCGGGCAACGGCTTCGACTGGCTGGCTAAACCTGGTGAGGGTAGCCGACGGGTCTCAAACCCTCGGTGATCTAGGTATGTCTACCTATGCACGTGAAGACTGGATTCGGTGGACAGAGCGGAGGAACCACTAGTTGGTCAACGGTCAAAAAGGCGATTCTCAGCAAAGCGTTGTGGAACGCTAAGGGCATGACAAGACACACAGGACATCATGGCCATCCACTGCACCCAACTCCATCACCAGCCGTCTCGACTTTGTCCTGCCGCTGGATCAAGATGGTCTCGGGCGAGAGAGTAGTGAGATCGACGAACTGCGCAACTCTTTCTCACTTAAATCCAAGTCATCGCGCAAGTCACTTTTGTCATCCATCCCATCCCATCAGTCACCGACAAGTCATGTGGCGACAGGCAAGCGACGAAGCGGCAGGTGTGGGTACACTGGGAGCCGTAGCCGTAACCCTGCACACAGGCGGCCCAGGGCATTGGGTCGTTCTTCGCTGACACGGAGCAGCGGTGGAGTCCGGCAGCCCCCTGGGCGACTGAGCAGCCCTCTTCAGGAATGCACTGCTCACCTCCATGGCATGAGGAAGGGGCTAGAAAAGGTGCCCTAAACATTGCCTGCTCCAGCCTACCCTAGCCAGCACACCGCGGCTGGTGGGGACCCTATACCAGCGGTCGAAACCAAAAAAAAGCAAACGAGGATAGTTCCTCTTATATTGGGCGCATGGAATGTGCGCACACTCATGGACAGGGACGATGCGGACAGACCCCAGAGGAGAACAGCCCTGATTGGAAAAGAACTCGCTAGATACGGCATCGACGTCGCAGCCCTGAGCGAGACCAGGCTCGCGGGAGAAGGAGAGCTCTGTGAAAGAGGATCTGGTTACACATTTTACTGGAGTGGCAGACCCAGCGAGGAGAGGCGTGAAGCAGGCGTTGGGTTTGCAGTTAAGACAACTCTTGTCGGAAAGCTGGCTGGACTTCCCAAGGGAGTGAACGACAGGCTCATGACCATGAAACTCCCACTGGCTGGAAAGAAACACCTCACCATCATCAGTGCCTACGCTCCAACCATGACCAATACAGATGAAGTGAAGGCAAAGTTTTATGAAGAACTTCACACTGTCATTGCCGACGTTCCAAAGGCGGACAAACTCATCTTGCTAGGTGACTTCAACGCAAGAGTTGGCAAGGACAACGTTGCCTGGGAAGGAGTCCTTGGTCATCATGGAGTGGGTCACTGCAACAGCAACGGTCTTCTTTTACTCCAGACCTGCGCTGAACATGAACTGCTGATCACCAACACGATCTTCCGCCTCCCAACCCGTAACCGGACGTCATGGATGCACCCCCGCTCGAAGCACTGGCATCTTATTGACTACGCCATCGTGAGGAAGAGGGACAGGCAGGATGTACGAGTACGAGTGACCAAGTCCATGTGTGGCGCTGAATGCTGGACAGACCACCGCCTCATCATCACCAAGCTCAACATCCGCATTCAGCCGAAACGGCGCCCGCAAGGGAAGAAGGCCCCCAAAACGGCTAAATGTTGCCAAACTAATGACCGCCAGCTGCAAGCAGTCCTTGGTGGATGCTCTGGAAGAGCGCTTGAAATCCACCTCTCCAGGCAACCAGAACGTGGAGGCAGACTGGGCGTCACTCAGAGAGCTGATTTACACCACAGCTTCAGAGACTCTGGGGCACCAGACCAGGAAACATAAGGACTGGTTCGATGAGAACTGCGAAGACATCAAGCAGTTATTGGATGAGAAACACCTCCTACACCAAGCTTACCTCAATAATCCCAGGTCCACGGCAAGGAGAGATGCACTCAACAACATACGCAGGACTGTACAGCAAAAGCTCCGTCAGATGCAGGACGATTGGCTCAGCAACAAAGCCGACGAGATCCAAGGCTATGCAGACAAGCGTGACTATAAAAACTTCTACAACGCTTTGAAAGAAGTGTATGGCCCCACGCCCTCAGGATCAAAACCCCCTCCTCAGCGCAGACGGTAACACTCTCATCACAGACAAAGAGAAGATCTTGAAGAGGTGGGCCGAACATTTCGAAAGCGTCCTAAATCGCCCTTCGACAATCAACGAAGAAGCCATCAATCGTCTCCCCCAAGTGCCCACAAACAAAGCACTGGATGACCCCCCAACCTTGCTCGAGACCCAGAAAGCAATTTATCTTCTCTCCAGTGGCAAAGCACCTGGTTCTGACGCCATACCAGCTGAGGTCTACAAGGAGGGAGGAACAGCCCTGACTGAAAGGCTCCACCATCTATTTCTCTTGATGTGGCAGCAAGAGACGATCCCGCAGGACTTCAAAGATGCCTCCATCATACATCTTTATAAGCAAAAAGGAAGTAGACAGGCTTGTGACAACCACAGAGACATATCCCTGCTATCTATCGCAGGAAAGATCCTTGCCAGAATCCTGCTCAACCGCCTCACGGTCCACCTTGACCAAGGACTCCTGCCTGAAAGTCAGTGTGGATTCCGAAAAGAGCGAGGAACCATCGACATGGTGTTCGCTGCCAGGCAGCTGCAAGAGAAATGTCAGGAGCAGAACTTCAACCTGTTTTCCACCTATGTTGACCTGACCAAGGCTTTTGACACAGTTGGCAGAGAGGGTCTGTGGAAGATAATGGCCAAGTACGGTTGCCCAAGGACATTCATCGTCTTGGTGAGACAATTCCACGAGGGCATGCAGGCCAGAGTCCAGGACAGCGGAGAGTTTTCTGATCCTTTCCCAGTCACAAACGGGGTCAAGCAGGGCTGCGTCCTGGCACCAACACTGTTTAGCCTCATGTTTTCCGCCATGCTGACAGAGGCCTTCAGAGACGAGGATGTTGGTGTCACTCTGAGGTACCGCACAGATGGCAAACTGTTCAACATTCGGAGGCTCCATGCAAAAACCAAGGTTATGACAGACATCATCAGATACCTCCTGTTTGCTGATGACTGTGCCCTCAACGCTGTCTCAGAAGCCAACATGCAACGCAGCGTTAACCTGTTCTCCAGCGCCTGCACAAACTTTGGTCTGACAATCAACACCAAGAAGACTGAAGTCCTCCATCAGCTCGCGCCTGGAAGGCCCTAAGTAGAGCCCAACATCACTGTCAACGGCCAGAGACTCAACACAGTTCAACGGTTCTCATACCTAGGCAGCACACTGTCGCAAACTGTCGCCATTGATGACGAAGTGAGCGTCAGAATTGCCAGAGCCAGCTCCACTTTTGGAAGGTTGTACCCAAATGTCTGGAACAGAAGAGGCATTACCATCCAGACCAAGCTGAAAGTCTACAGGGCGGTGGTGCTCCCCACACTGCTATATGCGTGTGAAACATGGACTGTTTGTCAGCGCCATGCTAGGAAGCTTAACCACTTTCATTCAACAAGCCTCAGGAAGATCCTCGGCATAAAGTGGCAGGATAAAATACAAGACACAGTGGTACTGACCAAGGCAGGTCTCCCCAGCATATTCACACTCCTGATGCAGTCCCAGCTTCGTTGGGCAGGGCACGTGGTCCGAATGCCAGACGAGAGACTGGCAAATAGACTCCTCTGTGGCGAGCTCCAGCATGGCCAGCGGTCCCACGGTGGGCAAAAGAAACGCTACAAAGACACACTGAAAGTCTCACTGAAAGCGTTTGCCATCAACCCAGACACGTGGGAACTTGCTGCAATGGATTAATGTCAACAAACAGCAGCTGATTAATGTCAACAAACAGCAGCTGATTAATGTCAACAAACAGCAGCTGATTAATGTCAACAAACAGCAGCTGATTAATGTCAACAAACAGCAGCTGATTAATGTCAACAAACAGCAGCTGATTAATGTCAACAAACAGCAGCTGATTAATGTCAACAAACAGCAGCTGATTAATGTCAACAAACAGCAGCTGATTAATGTCAACAAACAGCAGCTGATTAATGTCAACAAACAGCAGCTGATTAATGTCAACAAACAGCAGCTGATTAATGTCAACAAACAGCAGCTGATTAATGTCAACAAACAGCAGCTGATTAATGTCAACAAACAGCAGCTGATTAATGTCAACAAACAGCAGCTGATTAATGTCAACAAACAGCAGCTGATTAATGTCAACAAACAGCAGCTGATTAATGTCAACAAACAGCAGCTGATTAATGTCAACAAACAGCAGCTGATTAATGTCAACAAACAGCAGCTGATTAATGTCAACAAACAGCAGCTGATTAATGTCAACAAACAACAGCTGATTAATGTCAACAAACAGCAGCTGATTAATGTCAAAACAACAATAATTAATAATTGGAAACAACAAAACAGAAGTTCAACAGCAGATGCATTTTTTTATTGGTTTTGGTAAATGATAAAAGAGACTGACATTAAATTTCACGTTTGTCCAATCATAGTGCTGGTTACATCTTGTCTTTGGAAGTTGAATACAGTTGATAAGGGTGTAGACAGTGCTGTTGATAGTACAATATTTTTTACTGGACGGCTAGATTTTGCAAGTCATTTGACAAGTAGAAGTTGGTTTAAGGTTAAAATCCATTATTAAAAGTAGAGAGTTCCCAGCCCGCTTGTTTGTAGAATGTATTCATTAAGTTGGTCAGCCGATATTTCGAGTGTGAAACTGCATGACAGAGATGACATATGACATTAACGCCAAATTAAATGTTTACACTACATGTCAGTGACCTTTACATCCACTTGGACAAATCTTTGAAGCCACTACAATTGAGGGATTCATGATGTGGTTCCTGGCAACAAACAAAAAAAAACAACAAATAAATAAATAAGTAATGATATTTTCATAACTTATCCATAAAATTATCTTAACCTGACCAGTCTGACTCATTGAAATAGGCTTAGGTATAAAATAGGTTTAAAATATTAAATAGGTTTAGTTATAAAAATAGGTTAAAAATATAAAAAAAAGTAGGGCTGTTAACGATTAATTTAAATTTAATCGGTAACTTTTGAAAAATTAACTATTAATTAATCGTTAATTTCCATTTAAGTCAAAAATTGAAAATTATGGTGTAATAAGTAATATTTATTAAACGTATTTGTCGAAAATCGAAATAACACTGGAAAGTCTTTTTCATATGACATCTTTAAACCAACAACGCAAACAGACAAGCGTATTTACATTATTAGTCAGTCCATAGTTTAAATACAAAATGTTCGTGTAATCGTCCGGAAAATAGTTTTTATTTATCGGCCGAAATATTTTACTTTTTAACTTCCAGTACATTTATAAGTGGTGGGTCGATTAATCGTAAAAAAATGTTAATCTTTAAAAAATTTTAACGATTAATCGAGAAATTAATCGTTAATTTCCGCAGCCCTAAAAAAAAGGTTTAGGTATAAAATAGGATTAAAATATTAAATAGTTAGGTATAAAACAGGTTTTAGTAACATCTCATTACTTTATGCGCATGTTTAAACTTGTGACATGTTTATTTCAATGCATTTCAGAAAGTTCTTATTTTAAAATTGAATCTTAATCTTACCAAATGACGACTTGAAATCTGGCCAAAACTTTCAGTGTGATGACGTCACGGGCAGTGCTCTTACCGCTAGATTCCCGATGTCCAATAACAAGTGTACGTAGCAAATAGGTCCTTGTGTGTCACCGATGGGTTAAAGTATTGACAGATGTGATGTTGGATGACAGGTCCGACCAGCGGACGGAAGTGGGCGTGGTTTGGTAGAGAGAAGGAAGGCACGAGGAGACCAGGACAATGGACTCGGCATTTATACCCTCAACTTCTGGACGTCACGTGGTACGTGGCCAAGGGAAGGGCTGGGGTGGGCAGGTTGACACGGTGCACAACTCAATGGAGTCTATTTATAGCTTAGAGTATTTATATCCGTGAGTTTTTCTAGAAATTACATGAGCCATTCTTGACATTGCCAAAATTAAAAAGAAAGAATGAATACGATTTCTATCAGATTGTTGTCACAAAAGGTCGAAAAGGTCAAATATTTGAACGTTTTGATGGTTCTCAAATGTTTTTTAAAAGTGTTACTTTATTGGATTTTTGGTGCAATTTATTTGTTATGACATTGAAGTGCAACTTTCTGTTATACAACGTCTCTAACGATAACTGCTTTTGTCACACAGTTACCCCTCTTGTAATACAGTTACTACCCATGTCCCACAGTTACCCCTCTTGTAATACAGTTACTACCAAAGTCCCCAAATTACTGCTCTTGTCTCAAAGTTACTGCCCTTGTCCCACAGTATCTACCCTCGTCCCACAGTTACTGCCCTTGTCTCACAGTTTCTGCACTTTTCCCACAGTTACTGCTCTTGTCCTACAGTTACTGCCCTTGTCCCACAGTTACTACCCTTGTCCGACAGTTACTGCCCTTGTCCCACAGTTACTGCCCTTGTCCAATAGTTACTGCCCTTGACACATATCTTTATTAGTCCGAAAATAATAATTTGATACTTTATATAGCACTGTACACCAGAAAGTTTCTGGGCTCACATGAAAATAGTAATACACTTTATACGCTGGACACATACCATTGAAAACATTCATATCATAACTACAACATATTATAACGACATTATAGTGTACATAAGCTGCGTTTATCATTTAAAGCAATGTTTCCTTATCAACAGATTAATTTTGAAAGTAAAGCTTTAACAAGTGCATGCTCTAGTCTAAAAAAAAGGTAGCATTTTAGTTTTATATTCTTATTTCATTATTTACTGCCCTTGTCCCACATATCTTCCTTAGTCCCTCAGTTACTGCCCTTTGTTCGAAATGTGGGTGAGAATGCAATTGGGCTTATAGATACTATTTGTTCGTTGAAAAAGTTCTTTGTTTTGTGACGTCTTGTCAAGCTCACTCATACCCTGTTTTTATTCCCACGTTTTGATTAACTTGCTTTCGTTCCTGTCCGCAAATTTTCAAACATAAAATTAAACCACTTCCAATGGCCCTAGAGATCTCAAAATTTTACGACAGATAGATCTTGGATGACAATGCATTGTATTAAAATTTCAGATCGATCGAATGTACTGTAATTAAATTAATGCATTTTTTTATTACAACGTTTATATTAGCTTGCTTTCGTTCCTGTTCGCAAAATTTCAAATTTTCCACCGCAAAATTAAACCACCTCTGATTGTCCTAAAGATCTCAAAATTTTACCACTAATAGATCTTGGATGAAAATGCATTGTTTTAAAATTTCAGATCGATTGAATGTATCGTAATTAAATTATTGCATTTTTAGTTTATCTATATATAGCATCAGTGGCGTAGCTAGAAATGTTGCCGCCCGGGGCGTTCTCCATTTTGCCGTCCATAATGATGTCACGCACCGGACGATTCACACATTTGGTACGATGTGTGACGAGGGGGGTGTGTTTAATAAATGTGACGTCACATCAAAACGCGCAACTTTAAATAAAAGTTTCACTTAAATGTATGATTACCGACACTTTATTTAATGACGTTTTACATGGCTTCACGCATGTTACGATATTTGAGTGCATCCTTACACTAACAAACATACATGTACTTAAATGACAAAAAAAATTCAGTTGAAACATGCTCATTTTCAAATAGAAATTACGGCTTTTATGGGGGGAGGGGAGTTTTTATATTCAAAAAGGGGTGAACGTTTTTTTGACGACGTTTGACGAGGGGGGAGGGAGTGAGAAATCAGCCAAAATAGCATGACGTCATTTATGGATGACCCTTAAGTCAATCAAATGATGGATTTTATAAATTAATAAACATTAATAAAAAAATGTATTTGAAGCGAAGTAAAGGTAGGCAACATTTTTCCCATTCCATGCCATATTTATTTCAGCAGTAATAAAAGAGGCCGCATAAAATGATATACCTATATATACACGCTTATAAAAATACAAGATACTTTTTTTAAAGGCCACAAGAAAGTTACTGAGGTCCCAGGTCACCCCAATGAGACAAAACATATTCCAAATTTACACCCAAAAAACATTACCAATTAATATGCTTTTATTTTGTATATATACATAAATGATTTTTGTACAAAGTGATTGTATACATTAGTATGTAAACATGTTTCCACATTTACTTTATAAATTTCATAGTATCAAAATTTCAAATTATTTGTAATATATTTTTCTTTGGACAATATTGCAAGATTTTGTAGTCTTAAATCCATCATTGTGGAACGAAGATAACTTCCTTATCAACTTTAGTTTGGAGGATGTTCAATTTACAACTAGCGACACTGATGGCAATTGTTGAAAAAATTCTTAGCAATATTAGAATGTTGGATACAGAATTTTCCAATCTATACTTTTGAATACATTTTAATAGATCCCCCCACCCGTTTTTCTAACGTAATGCCTCTTCTTGTAGTGTAAGTGCAGCCATAAAACCTGGATCCTTTTTTTTAAATATTGAAATTTTCTTTATAAATGTCGAAACACTAATTGATTTGATGTTCAAATTCTTCATTTAGTTGGTTACATGGTACTATATAATGTTATACACGAATATTTTCTTGCAAGGATATGCACCTGATCAAAGCGTTCTTTTATTTTCTTTTATAATTCTATCCATGGATAAAAACAATTTTCGTTGCACTTCTTGTTCTAAAGATAGAACCACATATTCTGAATTTTCCTCCCTCGTTTTTTTTCTCCTTCTAACTCGGCGTTCAGTTGATATCATCTTACACTCTTCACAAATTGTTTTGGCTGATTTTTTTGTTATATCAGCGTTTTGTATTAGCACATCTCTTTGTTCCATGAAATTGGTTTGCATTAATTTAAAAAAAAAGACGGGTTCCCTATAAATTGAGATAACATATAAAAGAAAAACATTGCATTGAATAGAGTCAACTTCCACCTTCTGGTCTCGTTTTACTTAGTTACATCTTCAGATGCCAAATTTTCCAAGATGCTTGAAATTTTAAAGCATGCTTTTTTCAAAATTATTTATGCCTGTTGCGGTGTTTATTAACGGAGAAATGTTAATATTTTCATATTCTTGTCATAATTTAAATTATTAACACATTACTTTAATTAAACAGGCGAAATATTTTAATGAATTAATGTATTAAAAAAATAATAATACAAATATTTATTTTTTTAAATTAAAAAGCAAAACGTATTTGTACTACTTTAAAAAGAAAAATAATTTAATTTTTAATAATTCTCTTACAATAATTTTCTGAAAACTGAAACCGTAATATAAATGTATATTTGCAAGTTAAACACAATATTTGAACCACCATGCCATGTAGATACTTGTTCGCACATCATTCTGCGCTTGTCGAAATTCCACGCAAAAACAGTCGTGGCAATATTAATAGCACATATTATTCTGCCCAGCGGTGATGTGTTTTTTGTGTAGTTTTCATTTTTAAAAAACGGCATCTGTGACATATACCGCTTAATTTTCCAAACAAATCGATACCCTTTTTTTGAGCGATCTTAAATTTTTGAACGGGTTTGCGTTAGTTATAACAACCACTACTAATCAAACAAATGTTGTTCGACCGTTAATGAAGACTCGAAATTACGAATATTTTTTATTTCCCCTTGGTTTTCAACATTCAAAACGAAAAAGGGTGGTTGTCGGAAAGGGCTGTACTTTTCAAATGCACACAAATGCCGCCCTCTAAATGTGTGCCGCCCGAGGCGGACCGCCCCCACCGCCCCCACTAGCTACGCCACTGCTTTTATAGCATCTGCATCCGTCTGCTATTGTTAACATCCACGTGCCACCGGAGTTCACCCAAGCCATCGATGAACACATCCCCGTGTGTAACAGCAAGGAGAGTTCAGTCACGTTCAGTCTGTAAATGTTTCTCACGTGATGCGTATTATATTGAACATAATCAATACTTCAATAATCAATAATCCTCTCGGAACTCATTTAAATTTCGAAAAGCCGCTACAGCATAATTTCTACAAATATTTTCAAAAAATAAAATATAAAAATAAATAGAGGTAAAAACAGATTTTAAAAAACTACGTTTTTATAAGTGGACTAAAAAGAAGAAACAATTTAAAACTTATAAGTTCAAGTACTTTCATTTCACTATTACTAAGAACGTGGGGCGGGTGCTTATTTTTGTTTGTGTTGGGTCTAAAATGCCTCACCTCCACGCGGTTAGACCTGGCAATCCATAATATATGGAAACCAATAAGGCGATTTTGTATTACTGAATTTTCTTATGTACAATAAATGTAATATAAAAATTAATAAAGAAATAAAATTTTCGATATACTCGATAAATTTTCGATATAAATTTTAAGATTTAAATTATTTTCTTTTTTTAGTACACTTATAAAAACGTGTTTTTTAAAAATTCTTTTTTTTACCTGTATTTATTTTGTGTATGTTATCCTGCCCTTTGTTCAACCATTGGTATTCACAATTTCCCCTGGTGTTAGCGTGTATAGAACCTGGTACGTGATCTTGGGTTTCTTCCACGTGCCAGTTAGTTCACGCGTTGACGCCACCCTTCGATGTCCACACCCCCTCTACCACCCCCGGTTTTAAAACCAGGGGAGATCGTTCGATTTCAGTCTGTAAATATTTGTCGCGTTTGAACATAATCAATACTTTTAGTTATGTCTCATATATTTATTATAAGGGATTTATTGTCAAAAATTTGTTTTTTTACGGGCTTGTTTAATTAAATCCCTTATATTAACTTCACCACCGTCTCTGTCTTGGGCTCGCGGTCGGTCGGTCGGGAGGGGGGAAAAATTAAAGTCATAAATGACATAGTCGTGTTGTGTGTAATACATGTTTTAGTGGATCAGCGCACAAACAGCTTACAAAAGCAAAAGGAATATTACATAAAAAGAAAAGTTCAAGAAAGTGTTTTAAGACATTAAGTTTTACAAATTTTTTGTTAACGTGTAAAAGTAGGAAATAAAATGAACAAAAAAACATTTTTAAAAAGATGAGGCCCAGCTGCAGTGAGGAATGTAGAATCTCGCATGAAAAATCAGAAAAATATTTTTTAGCTATCAAACTAAGCAGTCACACAGGGGGACTCAGAAATTTTGTGTTAATTGATCAAATTTTATATCTCAGATTAAATCCCACAATCGATCACAATAAATATCAATTAAACTTAGAGTTCTGAGTCCCCCTGTGTGACTACTTAGTTTGTGACTAAAAAAATATTTTCTGCTTTCTAATATACAAGTTTATGTATGCGTTACCCACCCTCCCCAACCCCCAGACTCTAGGTCCAGCTCACATGACTCGGGGACTTGGGGGAGCGTCGTTAGCCCCCCCACCCCCGAAAATGCTACTGGTGAGTTTTACAAGCATGACAAGTGTCTAAAAATGATCTGAATAGGATTATGTGTAGATATTTTAAGTCAAAACAACACGGAATATCCTTTAAAAATTAATATCCTTAAAAACTGAGCTAAAAAGAAAAGTTGTTTTGTGCTCCTCTCGAATTGCGATGTCAAGAATTTGATGCATTCAATAAAGTTAATGAATACTTGACTAATTTTAAATGGGCTCATTTATCATTATATCTAGAATGGCCAGGGCGTTTGACAAAAAACCAATCGAACAATTATATCAAAAACGTTTATAATTCTATCAAATAGATCCCCCCCTTTGACTTTAATGACTTTAATAAACATCAGAATAATACAATGTATATTACTATGAATGAATACTGGAATGAATCTCAAAAATCGTTCGACAGTACATCCGTCTTCAGAGACATATCTCACAATGAAAGAAAGTTGATCTACATGAGAAATGTCGGAGTTGAGCCCACAGCGATAGAGAATTTTTTGGCAAGTTTGATCTCAGTCATGATTGTATTTATTACCTTTTCTGCCATTATATTGATCATTTCATCGCATATTTTTGACGACAGATCATGATGTTGTGCCACTTCCTTTGTTTCACATGGCGTTTTATGTGTACGTCCAGAAAAGGATCGAACTCCGCCAAAAGTTCTGGGTCATAAGTCATAACATAGTTCCCAGTGTTTTTTTTTGTTGTTTTTTTTTAAATCCAAATCTATCATGGAAACCTAAACGGTAATCCGCGTGCAGAAAGTGACCTCACAACAGCCACAATGCGCCTCGAAACCTCATGCCAGTATTTTATTTCTTCTTCTGTTAGAAGAACAAGACTCTTGTCAACTCTACCGCCATCATTCTTCCTAGATAGTGTCGCAAATGCTGACCTGTGTTCTTCAAATTCTCATGTTCCTTCATTCTTTGAACTGTGGTTTTCCAGTCGTTGAACACTTCATTAGCTAGTGACCCCAATTTCCCAAACATCTTCGAAAATATGAGCCAAGGTCGAGGTCGTTTTCACCATTTCTTAATGTTTGGCTAAAAAGTGACAGCGATAGATACCTGGTTTTATCTGTGTATTGACGCCTAGAAAAAGAAAAGTCGGCATCAATATTTTGTTTCATGCCATTTTGAACAAGGCACTCCAATGTAACTTCGTCTAGCATCCACTCATCAGGATCGTCACTTAAAGAAGAAATATATTCAGGATTTTCTAAATAATCTTTTTTTTGTAGCTGTTACCAGTGGTGTAGTCCTAAAATAAGAGGTGAGAGGGCCCTCTTTTTTCAAATTTTTCACGCGGCGTATTTTTCTCAAAGGTACAAGTTCTACAACTAACACAGTCTCAAAAGTCAAATTGAAGTTAATTGAAATTGCATGCCCTCCATGCAGGGTGGGCGCGCCCTCCCTGTCAAAAAAAGGTGGGAGGGTAAAGCCCTCCCGCGCCCACCCTCCACTACACCACTGGCTGTTACGGGTTTTTCAGAAATAATGTTTTCAGGTAGCTAGTTGCAGTCAGACACGTTTGTTGGAGTTGCCTGTTGACGGTCATTCGCAGCATCGCTGCAACTGCCACTGGCTAATGCACCAGTACTACTACATGAAGTACTAGGACTAGAGCCAGAACTAGGTCTAGACGAAAAATGTGTTTAATTTAGATACATTACGAGAAGCACTTTTTCTTTTTCGATTTTGTTTTCTTTATTCCGTTTCTTTTCTGAAACCCGCTTAGATTTTTATTGAAGTCAGACATCGTGACTATCGATATTTCTATTACGAATATAAAAGAGAGGGTCATTAAACAATAGAACTTTGTTTTATTATTTTGGAATAATATTTTTTATTTTCAATTTTTGTTTAGTTGTTATTTATTTAAGACAATTTCGGTTTTCCTCAAATGTTCTAAATTCAAGATTTTTTCTCTTGGTTAAAGTAAATCTTTTTGAGCTTATGTAAAGATTCCACCACCGGGGCCCTTAGGCTGGCTTGGGCCCTAGGCCGGGGCCTTGTAGGCCTAGGCGGAAATCCGGCCCTGAATGTAGACTTTCACTAAATAAATAATAAATACTTAAATGACAATAAAATGATTTGAAACATACTTTTTTATGAAAATAAGTGTTTTTTTAGGGGGGGGGGTCAAAGCTTTGTGGCGTATTTTTAGAGGGTGGGTGGTCTAACTTTTTGTGACGAGGGAGGGGGGAGAAACTTAAGAATGTTAAGAAACTAATTAACGACTAGGAATTTGCCACCCTTGGCAAAGTGCCGCCTGGGGCATTTGCCCCCCTGCCCCCTCGCTACGCCACTGAGTACAAGGGAGTTCAAGCCATACTTCAAAAAGAGAATCCACTTGCTCGGTATATACCGTGTTGTGAACAAAGTCTTAATTTGGTAGGATTTGTTCCCGGGGCCTAGGGCGTCCTTGAGTCCACCCAGCTCCGAATGGGTACCTAACACTAGTTAGGGAAATAAAGGCGGTTGGGTAATGCGTGGGTAACCCTGCATCACTTGCCAACAGGCCAGCATGGTATGTGAACGCAATAATCTTCTGTATAGAAGGAGCGTCTGTATAGATGGAGCGTCTGTATAGAAGGAGCGTCTGTATAGAAGGAGCGTCTGTATAGAAGGAGCGTCTGTATAGAAGGAGCGTCTGTATAGAAGGAGCGTCTGTATAGAAGGAGCGTCTGTATAGAAGGAGCGTCTGTATAGAAGGAGCGTCTGTATAGAAGGAGCGTCTGTATAGAAGGAGCGTCTGCATAGATAAGATAAGACAAGAATGTGGAATTACCAGTCAAATAAACTTCCATGAAATAATCACTAATTTTTCAAACATTAAAGCAAGAAATGTGAAGTTTTGATCTTTGAGCCTTTGATATAGGACATAGGAGTTGATCGGTGGAGGTTTACTTAAATTTACTTTTAATTGTGAGTATCTATCGCTATGTAGGAGATACTGAGCATAACACATTGCCACTATTGTTCTTATTTATAATACATGATACTTCAAGTATTGCTGTAGTCTGTATTACCGCAACAACATCCAGTTGTATCCACCAATTTATTTGATATTATTTAGTAAATAATAAACTGTAAATTAGAATTGTTCTTGAGTTTTGCATCTTTTATATTCACGTTGTATAGCCGTCTTTGTCAGACTACGTATTTATTGTCGTAAATAAAATAAGAGAAATTCAAATATTTTTTTATAACAATTGAAAAAAATCGCAAATCTAAAACTTGTCAATTATCAATTGCGCCAAAAATAAATTAACCAAGGGCGCCAAAAACCCAGTTACGCCTCTGTACCCTCAACTTCTGGACGTCACGTAGTATGTGGACAAGGGAAGGGCTGGGGCGGGCAGGTTGACACTCTGCACAACTAATTTTATTCTATTTATAGCTTAGAGCATTTATATCCTAGAGTAAATTACGTGAGCCATTCTTGGCATAACGAAAATTAAGAAAAAATGAAACCGATTTTTATTTATTTGTTATCACAACATGTCAAAAAAGGTCAAATATTTGGAGGAATAAGGGTTGGTCTGATTTTCAAATTATTCCTCATTTGAATTGTTTGTACAATTTATGACTTATTTAAACTTATTTTATTTAAGTTCAACTTTCTGTTATACAACGACTCTGACAATTACTGCCAGTGTCCCACATATCTTCCTTAGTCCCACAATTACTGCCAGTGTCCTACATATCTTCCTTAGTCCCACAATTACTGCCAGTGTCCCACATATCTTCCTTAGTCCCACAATTACTGCCAGTGTCCCACATATCTTCCTTAGTCCCACAATTACTGCCAGTGTCCCACATATCTTCCTTAGTCCCACAATTACTGCCAGTGTCCCACATATCTTCCTTAGTCCCACAATTACTGCCAGTGTCCCACATATCTTCCTTAGTCCCACAATTACTGCCAGTGTCCCACATATCTTCCTTAGTCCCACAATTACTGCCAGTGTCCCACATATCTTCCTTAGTCCCACAATTACTGCCAGTGTCCCACATATCTTCCTTAGTCCCACAATTACTGCCAGTGTCCCACATATCTTCCTTAGTCCCACAATTACTGCCAGTGTCCCTACATATCTTCCTTAGTCCCACAATTACTGCCAGTGTCCCACATATCTTCCTTAGTCCCACAATTACTGCCAGTGTCCCACATATCTTCCTTAGTCCCACAATTACTGCCAGTGTCCCACATATCTTCCTTAGTCCCACAATTACTGCCAGTGTCCCACATATCTTCCTTAGTCCCACAATTACTGCCAGTGTCCCACATATCTTCCTTAGTCCCACAATTACTGCCAGTGTCCCACATATCTTCCTTAGTCCCACAATTACTGCCAGTGTCCCACATATCTTCCTTAGTCCCACAATTACTGCCAGTGTCCCACATATCTTCCTTAGTCCCACAATTACTGCCAGTGTCCCACATATCTTCCTTAGTCCCACAATTACTGCCAGTGTCCCACATATCTTCCTTAGTCCCACAATTACTGCCAGTGTCCCACATATCTTCCTTAGTCCCACAATTACTGCCAGTGTCCCACATATCTTCCTTAGTCCCACAGTTACTGCCAGTGTCCCACATATCTTCCTTAGTCCCAAAATTACTGCCATTGTCCCACACATCTTCGTTAGTTCCATAATTACTGCCAGTGTCCCACAATTACTGTCATAGTCCCACAATTACTGCCCTAGCCCCACAGTTACTGCCCTTGTCCCACAATTACTGCCCTTGTACCACAATTACTGGCCTTGTCCCACAATTACTGCCCTTGTCCCACAAGTACTGCCCTTGTCCCACAATTACTGCCCTTGTCCCACAATTACTGCCCTTGTCCTACAATTCTGCCTTTGTGCCACAATTACTGCCATTTTCCAACATGCCATTAAACCTTGAAAAACGAGAGTCTAGAGCAGGGGTCTCCAAACTTTTCTGCCGGAGGGCCACATTAACTTTCAAACAGCAGTTTGGGGGCCAACTACACACAGATTTGTGGTAAACAATAGGTAAAAATAGTATCTTTTTGGAGATTAAAAGGTCTCCAGGGACAGGATGAGAGGGCCTTGCTGGCCGTAGTTTGGAGACCCCTGGTCTAGAGGAAAGCAAAAAGAGCAAAGTAGTAATTAGTAATAATGCAAAAGGCAATTAATTCTAGCTTGGAAATTCAACATAAAGGTGGCCTAATTGTTAGGGGTAGGGAAATCACTGTGAGGGGGGGGCTGAGTGAGGTGGCCAGCGTTGTCACGTGAGTGACACCAGTTCATCCGTGGAGTAATATTGTGAACTCTGGTCTACGTGAGTGTATGTTGGGCAGAGGTCGAGACAGGACAGCAAAGGGGACCAGAGAACAGAATGGATAGACACAGAGAGTGTCCGAGACAGTAGAGCCAGGTGTGAGAGTAGATACTCGAGATATTTGTTAGTGTAGACTAGAATAAGAGAGTCAGCCTGGAAGACTGTTATGTGGAGATATATATACAGCCATTGTACTTGTAGTGTAGCTTGGACTTTGAGAGCCACATGGTGTAGTATCATGAGAGATATCAGTAATAGATATATGTGGTGTAGTATCATGAGAGATATCAGTTATAGATATATGTGGTGTAGTATCATGAGAGATATCAGTAATAGATATATGTGGTGTAGTATCATGAGAGATATCAGTTATAGATATATGTGGTGTAGTATCATGAGAGATATCAGTTATAGATATATGTGGTGTAGTATCATGAGAGATATCAGTTATAGATATATGTGGTGTAGTATCATGAGAGATATCAGTTATAGATATATGTGGTGTAGTATCATGAGAGATATCAGTTATAGATATATGTGGTGTAGTATCATGAGAGATATCAGTAATAGATATATGTGGTGTAGTATCATGAGAGATATCAGTTATAGATATATGTGGTGTAGTATCATGAGAGATATCAGTTATAGATATATGTGGTGTAGTATCATGAGAGATATCAGTTATAGATATATGTTAATAAAGAACTTGTTATGATACATTGGAGTCATACTTGTCATTGAACGGCAGAGTGAAAGAGTTGGAAGAATGGACGCAACACAACCGTATACAGAGACGTAACCATTACACCACCCTCAGTTTATAGACGTAACAAGTACACCACCCTCAGTTTATAGACGTAACAAGTACACCACCCTCAGTTTATAGACGTAACCATTACACCACCCTCAGTTTATAGACGTAACAAGTACACCACCCTCAGTTTATAGACGTAACAAGTACACCACCCTCAGTTTATAGACGTAACAAGTACACCACCCTCAGTTTATAGACGTAACAAGTACACCACCCTCAGTTTATAGACGTAACAAGTACACCACCCTCAGTTTATATACGTAACCCGTACACCACCCTCAGTTTATAGACGTAACCCGTACACCACCCTCAGTTTATAGACGTAACCCGTACACCACCCTCAGTTTATAGACGTAACCCGTACACCACCCTCAGTTTATAGACGTAACCCGTACACCACACTCAGTTTATAGACATGGGGATAAAAACACTTTTCTTATTCCGTATACAAGAACGAACACCTCCGAATTCTCGTTCTTCTCGTCTGGAATTCAGACATGGAATTTGTTGCCCGAGGAAACCAGGAAAAGCAACACTTTATCAACTTTTAAAACTATATGAAAAATTCAAGACTAGACACAAACCACGGATAAGTGTGTGACGCAATAATCTTGTTCATAGAATGAGCGTCTGTAACAGATAAGATAAGATAAGATGATAAGATACACCACAACAGTAAATTGGTCGACTTGGATAGGGGCGGGGCACTGCATGTTATGTCCAGGTTTCGTGTTAAGAGAAGAAATCAATGTATGAAAATACAAACTTAAGGAGTTTGTCAGGATCGTTTTCATATTTCGTGTTAACCGACATTTCCTTGTTTAGCATTTTCGCGATTAACGATTCCCACTATACATGTATTTAACTACAAAAATTTACGGTCAAAGAGAAGCAACTGATGCATATCCTGGGAATTATTAAGAAGTAAGGAGTTACGCCGCCTAATATTAGTTATATTTTTAAGAACACAATTTATTGTTATATTTCTTCTCTTATTCATAAATAGCTTAACGATAGCAATTGAAATAAATACTAACAGTCTTAAATTTAAAAACTAGGGCTGGTACTGATTAAACAATAGTTGTTTGATTAATCGGGGGAAAATTTAATAGATTAATCGGGGGGAATTTAATTGATTAATCGATTAATTTCAATTAATTATATTTTTATAACGCATATATAGATCTCGTTAAGTTGCGATTCATTATTTCGCGAAATCGGTTAAGTCACGGTAATTTCATGGCGCCCATATTTTGTGACGTAACACATCAAATTCGTTCTGCTATGCAAGAATAATGCACTTCTAAATAAAGAATAATAATACGAGGGAAAAGTATGCAACAAAAAATATAAACTATTAAAAAATTGGAAAAAAAAATTAGAAATATTTTTCGTAAATTTTAATTTAATTTTCTTAGATCAAAATTAATTTTAATCCATTAAATTTTTTAATGATTAATCGATTAATTAATCGTTAGATTCTGCAGCCTTATTTAAAAGTGAATTAAATTTGTGATTTAGCGGGTTGATTTAAATTAAAAAAACAAAAACAACAACTTTATTTAGTTGAATCAACGTTTTAAAAAATATTTTGGATTTGTTATCCTTGCACTGTAGCTGACCAACAAATTTTCTTTCCCATTTATATCTGAATTTAATTCTAAAATTGCAAATTCAAAGGTGTTTTTCAATTTTAAAAAGTTAAAACTTTCTGAGGTTAAATTAGTTTTAACTTAAAATACATAAATAACATAATTTTTAAAAATAACTTGTCATCTTACGTCTCTATTAACAAAATAAGATCTTATCTTATCTTATCTGTTTACAGACGCTCCTTCTATACAGAAGATTATTGCGTCCTACGCTTATCTATGGTTTGTGTTTAGTCCTGCATTTTTATTAGAGATTTAAATGTTGATAAAGTGTTGGTTTTCCTGGATTCTTCAGGCAACCCATTCCACGCCCGAATTCCGGACGGGAAGAAGGAAAACTTGTATGTGTTTGTTCTTGCATACGGAATAAGAAAAGTGTTTTTATCCTTATGTCTATCTGATATTTACTAATAGAATGCATAATATAATTTACTTCTTATCAAGTCTCTGTTTTTATTTTCTGCTTTTTCAAACCACTGGCTGGAGATTAACTTCGTGACTGATTAAAAATTATTACCAGTCAATTAATTTAAATTCCTGTAGTTGTTATAGATGTACTGTATGAGAGTTGTTAAAATAGCTGTCATGCCCAGTTCTGTTTGCTACTCAATAGAGCAAAGCTGATCTATTCCTGTAACTAGCCACTCAAACAATGGGGATGATGCATTAAAGTCTCATCTGCTAAATATACTTAAACAAAATAAATTGATATCCCAACAAACAACAGCTGATTAATGTCAACAAACAGCAGCTGATTAATGTCAAAACAACAAAAATTACTAATTGGAAACAACAAAACAGAAGCTCAACAGCAGATGCATTTTTTTAATTGGTTTTGGTAAATGATAAAAGAGACTGACATTAATTTTCCTGTTTGTCCAATCATAGTGCTGGTTACATCTTGTCTTTGGAAGTTGAAAACAGTTGATAAGGGTATAGACAGTGCTGTTTATAGTACAATATTTTTTACTGGACGACTAGATTTTGCAAGTCATTTGCAAGTAGAAGTTGGTTTAAGGTTAAAATCCATTTTTAAAAGTAGAGAGTTCCCAGCCCGCTTGTTTGTAGAGTGTATTCATTGAGTTGGTCAGCCGATATTTCGAGTGTGAAACTGCATGACAGAGATGACATATGACATTTACGCCACATTAAATACAATTGGATGCGATACATGCCAGGGACCTTGACATCCAACTGGACAACTCTTTGGAGCCACTACAATCATGGTGTGCTTCCTGGCAACAAACAAAAAAATCAATAACTAAATAAATAAGTTTAAAATAAGTAATGATATTTTCATAACTTATCCATAAAATTATCTTAACGTAACCGTACTGACTCATTGAAATAGGTTTAGGTTAAAATGGGTTTAAAATATTAAATACGTTTATTTTTAAAAATAGGTTAAAATATAAAAAAGTTTTAGTTATAAAATAGGTTAAAAATATTGAATAGTTAGGTATAAAACAGGTTTTAGTAACATCACATTACTTTATGCGCAAGTTTAAACTTGTGACATGTTTATTTCAATGTATTTCAGAAATTTTTTATTTTAAAATTGAATCTTACCAAATGACGACTTGAAATCTGGCCAAAACTTTCAGTGTGATGACGTCACGGGCAGTGCTCTTACCGCTAGATCCCCGATGTCCAATAAAAAGTGTACGTAGCAAATAGGTCCTTGTGTGTTCACCGACCAGCAGATGGATTTAAGTACTGACAGATGTGATGTTGGATGACAGGTCTGACCAGCGGACGGAAGTGGGCGTGGTTTGGTAGAGAGAAGGAAGGCACGAGGAGACCAGGACGATGGACTCGGCATTTATACCCTCAACTTCTGGACGTCACGTGGTACGTGGCCAAGGGAAGGGCTGGGGTGGGCAGGTTGACACGGTGCACAACTCAATGGAGTCTATTTATAGCTTAGAGTATTTATATCCGTGAGTTTTTCTAGAAATTACATGAGCCATTCTTGGCATTACGAAAATTAAAAAGAAAGAATGAACACGATTTCTATCTGTATGTTGTCACAAAAGGTCGAAAAGGTCAAATATTTGAACGTTTTGAAGGTTCTCAAATGTTGTTAAAAATGTTACTTTACTGGATTTTTTGTGCAATTTATTTGTTATTGTTATGATATTGAAGTGCAACTTTCTGTTATACAACGTCTCTAACGATAACTGCTTTTGTCCCACAGTTAGCCCTCTTGTAATACAGTTACTACCCATGTCCCACAGTTACTGCCCTTGTCTCAAAGTTACTGCCCTTGTCCCACAATTACTATCCTTGTCCCACAGTTACTTCCTTGTCCCACAGTTACCATCCTTGTATCAAAGTAACTGTCAGTGTCCCACAGTTCCTGCTCTTGTTCCACACTTACTGCCCTTGTCCCACGCTTTTCTGTACAGTGGATAGGTTCACGGATTTCACCATTAATAATAGAAAATTTTATTTCCTTCTTTTTAGTGCACTTTCTATATGTAAATAAAAGCTAGTCCTTTTAAAAAAAAAGATTTTTTAAAAGTATTTTATTATTAACTTGCTTTCGTGTCTGTCCACAATTTTTCAAATTTGCCAACGTAAAATTAAACCACTCCTGGTGGTCATAGAGAGCTCAAAATTGTTCCACAGATAGATCTTGGATGACAATGCCTTGTATCAAAATTTCAGATCGATCGAATGTACCGTTATTAAATTATGGAATTTTTTAAGTGTATCTCTATACAAGCATCTGTTGTATGCGTCAGCTATTGTTTACATTTACATTCACGTGCCGAGTTCACACCAGCCCCGACCACATCAACCATGTTTAACATCAAAGGGAGATCAGTTTCAGTCAGTAAAATGTTTTTTGGGCAATGCGTATTATATTTGAACATAATCAATACTTCAATACTTCATAGCATACACTTAGACTAAAAAGAGTAAAATAAATAAAGGTAAAAAAGTATTTTTGTGTTAGTTGATCAAATTTTATATCTCAGATTAAATCCCACAATCGATCACAATAAATATCAATAAAACTTCTGAGTACTGAGTCCCCCCTGTGTGAATACTAAGTTTTTGACTAGCAAAAGTATTTTCTGCTTTTTCATGCGAGATTCTACATTCCTCACTGCAGCTGGGCCTCATTCTTTAAAAAAAAAGATTTTTTTGTTCATTTTAATCTCCAATGATTCCATCAAGAGTTGTTCAAAGGGCCATAACTCCAACCGCATCAATTCAGGAATGACGTCAGGAGTCGGTACGGTCTGCTGGTCTAATTCCAACATGGCTGCCAGGGCCCCGCTCCCTAAAGTCTATCACCGGTCACGGTGACCTACTGGTCAATCAATTAATTCAGCACATCCTTACCTCGACCTTGACCAGGTGGAAATGTTGTCACATGCCTTAAGATAGTAGCATACCATGCAGGGATTGGTGGGGGGGGGGTGTTGTGGCATTCTGTACCAGGGGTGGGGGCGTTGTGGCATTCTGTACCAGGGGTGGGGGTGTTGTGGCATTCTGTACCAGGGGTGGGACGCTGTAAGCTTATACTACAGACTAGGTATTGATGTGGTCAAGTTTAAAATATCCCCCCCACCCCCGCACCCCGGTTTTATTCACCAGTTGGGGCATGACTACATCATAAGCTTTGGTGGTGGTGGGGGGGATGTTGTCCTGGACGCATCTTTCCAGAGATGAGCTTTCTATTTTTACCATTAAAATGTCTTGATACACTCACACACTTAAATATCTGTTAAGTCAAAAAACAATTAGCTTAAATAACCATTTAATTAAAGAACTTATTTTTGGCGACATGTCTCTCTCTTTTTGTGCCCCCGAACAAAGGAATTCTCTACCATTTAACATTCGTAGTATTCCAACTACTAAGGCTTTCAAGACTGCATTAAAACAAATTATCTCTTCATACTTTACTTTCAAAATTATTTAATCAACATTGAAAATCTTTATTTTAAAGTTTAAAATAGCACCATAATATCATCTTATGTATTTAGGATATGAATGTTTTATATTGACGAATTGATAATTATGTATGCAGACTGTATGCTACTTATTTTATGTAAAGCGCTGTGAGCCAAGTTGCTTGCTGGTGCACTGCGCTATTAACATTATCAAATTATTAACATTATTATTATTATTATTATTATACGCTGTCAAACAGCATCAAACATTATGTTTACAAACTTTCATTTAGAAATCACATAGTTTGGTTTTGACTGTAGTTCAATTTTTTGTTCAAATACTTATTATTAAAATCTTTAATTAAGTTTTTTCAAATTTTTAATCCCCTTATTGAATTTTAGAACAACTTTTTGGTACAGAAACGTTTTTTCCCAATAAAGGTGGTCACATTTCTACAGAGTGCTTGTGTGAGAGATCCTTGCTGTCATTCCAAGGCAAGATTAATTTAATCAATAGAGACTGTTTATTGAGATAGCTAGTCCAAATGGTGGCTAGAAATGACTAGTCCAACAATGTTAACTAGAAATGACCAGCCGAACAAAGGTGGCTAGAAATGACTAGTCCAACGATGGCGGCTAGAAATGAACACACCAAAAATTGTGGTTAGAAATGACCAGACCACCAATGGAGGCTAGAAATGACCAGATCACCAATGGTGGCTAGAAATGACCAGACCAACAATGGTGGCTAGAAATGACCAGACCAACAATGGTGGCTAGAAATGACCAGACCACAAATGGTGGGTAGAAATGAACAGACCACCAATGGTGGGTAGAAATGACCAGACCAACAATGGTGGCTAGAAATGACAAGACCACAAATGGTGGGTAGAAATGACCAGAACACCAATGGTGGGTAGAAATGATCAGACCAACAATGGTGGCTAGAAATGACCAGACCACAAATGGTGGGTATAAATAACCAGACCAACAATGGTGGCTAGAAATGACCAGACCAACAATGGTGGCTAGAAATGAACAGACCAACAATGGTGGCTAGAAATGACCAGACCAACAATGGTGGCTAGAAATGAACAGACCAACAATGGTGGCTAGAAATGAACAGACCAACAATGGTGGCTAGAAATTACCAGTCCACCAATGGTGGGTAGAAATGACCAGACCACCAATGGTGGCTAGAAATGACCAGCTCTGTTCTTTATGAGAAGTTTCTAACACGTCAGAGTTATTTGTTTAGCCGCAGATTTAAAACATCAAAAAAAGTCATTTTTAAAACCGCACAAGTCATCACATCTAAACTTGTGTGTGTTGTTTACCATCACATCTAAACTTTTGTGTGTTGTTTACCATCACATCTAAACTTGTGAGTTGTTTACCATCACGACTAAACGTGTGTGTGTTGTTTACCATCACATCTAAACTTGTGTGTGTTGTTTACCATCACATCTAAACGTGTGTGTGTTGATTACCATCACATCTATACTTGTGTGATATGTTTACCTTCACGTCTAAACTTGTGTGTAATGTTTACCTTCACGTCTAAACTTGTATGCTATATTTAGCTTCACATCTAAACTTGTGTGTGGTTTGTTTACCTTCACGTCTAAACTTGTGTGGTATGTTTACCTTCACGTCTAAACTTGTGAGTAATGTTTATCGGCACCTCTAAACTTGTGTGTGTTGTTTACCATGACATCTAAACGTGTGTGTGTTGTTTACCTTTACATCTAACCTTGTGTGCTATGTTTACCTTCACATCTAAACTTTTGTGTGTTGTTTACCATCAAGAATAAACTTGGGTGTGTTGTTTACCATCACATCTAAACTTGTGTGTGTTGTTTACCTTTACATCTAACCTTGTGTGCTATGTTTACCTTCACGTCTAAACTTGTGTGTGTTGTTTACCATCACGTCTAAACATGTGTGTGTTGTTACCATCAAATATAAACTTGTGTGTTGTTTACCTTCACATTTAAATTTGTGAGTGTTGTTTACCATCACGTCTAAACGTGTGTGTGTTGTTTACCATCACATCTAAACTTGTGCGTGTTGTTTACCATCAATTCATAACTTTTGTGTGTTGTTTACCATCACGTCTAAACTTGTGTGTGTTGTTTACCATCACATCTAAACTTGTGTGTGTTTTTTACCATCACATCTAAACTTTTGTGTGTTGTTTACCATCACATCTAAACGTGTGTGTGTTGTTTACCATCACATCTAAACTTGTGTGTGTTGTTTACCATTACATCTAAACTTGTGTGTGGTGTTTACCTTCACATCTAAACTTGTGTGTGTTGTTTACCTTCACATCTAAACTTGTGTGTGTTGTTTACCTTCACATTTAAACTTTTGTGTGTTGTTTACCTTCACATCTAAACTTGTGTGTGTTGTTTACCTTCACATTTAAACTTGTGTGTTTTGTTTACCATCACGACTAAACTTGTGTGTGTTGTTTACCATCACATCTAAACTTGTGTGTGTTGTTTACCTTTACATCTAACCTTGTGTGATATATTTACCTTCACGTCTAAACTTGTATGTAATGTTTACCTTCACGTCTAAACTTGTATTTAATGTTTACCTTCACGTCTAAACTTGTATGTAATGTTTACCTTCACGTCTAAACTTGTGTGTAATGTTTAGATGTTCATGCAGGGCCCTCAAGGCCATATGCTATGACATGTACATTTAATAATGACGTCATCCAATACAAAATTTTGCAGCGTCTAAAATTCATCAAGCAAGAGTTTTAAGAACTGAGGCAAGGCGCAAATTCTTTATGAAAATTTAGAAGTCCGTCAAAGGTACGCACCAAATACATTGCTAGCTGGTTTTGTGCAGGTAGAAAAGAGTTTATCTATTTATAGAAAAGATTTGATCTATTTATATCAGCTTAAAACTCGTGTTTAGTTAGTTTCAATCACTTTATAATTATAGGAAATACGAATTTAAAAAAAAATGTTCTTGCTGGTCCATGGATGCCGGCATTTCCCATCATGTCTCGGCATGAGAGCGAAGTTTGTTGCAACGATTCCTCACGACTTTTACACCATTCCTCTATTGCCCAGTAATTAATATCAGCTTGTATCTATGTTATAACTATAAGTTAATTTAATTGTTAGTTATTCCAGCTAAAACGTATACTAATTGAGCTCATTTGTCAAATTTTAGTGTTGTCTTATTTTATACTACTGCTGTCTTATTTTACATCCCACCTATTGTCACTTTGTATACCTTTCATACTTCATGTTATTGTTTGATTCTATTGTCACATTGTCTACCATTCCTGTCATGCGTATTCCCTATTCACCTTTAACCAGCAAAGCATTTGGTACACAAAATATCTGATTAATGTAAACAAACAACAGCTGATTAATGTAAACAAAAAAACAGCAAAAAAATATTATTAAATGAAACAACAAAACATAAGCTCAACAGTGGATGTATTTTATTTGTTTTGGTAAATGATAAAAGAGATTGACATTAAATTTCATGTTTGTCCAATCATAGTGCAGGATAGAACTAGTATTTTGAAGCTGAATACAATTGATAGGGGTGTAGACAGTGCTGTTGATAGTACAACATTTTGTACCGGACAACTACATTTTTAAAAGCCATTTAACAAGTAGAAATTAGTTTAAGGTTAACATCCATTTTTAAAACTAGAGAGTTCCCAGCCCGCTTGTTTGTAGAGTGTACTCATTGAGTTGGTCAGCCGATAGTTTCATTGAGAAACTGCAATATAAAGATGTCATATGACATTACGCAACATGACATGTTTGTCTGCCAGTGACTTGTGATAATTGATCATAGTCAAGCGCTAGCCGTGAGGTCAGCCGTGAGGTCAGTTTCTAGTTAGATCATTCTTTCACACACTGTACAAATCTTTTCTGTCAATACAATAATGGGCACCAAGGTGGGATTCATGGTTGGTTCCTGTCACAAACAAACAAATAAATAAACAAATAAATAATGACATTTTCATAACTTATCCATAAACTTATCTTAACGTGATCATACCGTATCTTATCTTATCTTATCTTATCTTATCTCATCTTATCAGTTACAGAAGCACTTTTAATACAGACGATTTTTGCGTCCTACGCTTATCCATCACTTATGTCTAGTCTTGAATTTTATTATAGTTTTAAATGTTAAGAAAGTGTTGGTTTTCCTGGTTTCTTCAGGCAACCCAATCCACGCCCGAAATCAGGATGGGAAGAAAGCTCTTTGTTTCTCTACCTCTATTGTTGCTCGATGCAATGATTGAACGTATCGTGTTGCTCTTGAATATATTTTCCATTAATGAATCTGTGAGATCTTTTTTGTTGTTGATTATGTTCTATTTAATCTGTTTTTCTTGGTTGTCGTCACATACAGAAGATGCATATTCTAGTACAGGTCTCAAAAAAGTGAGGAAGAATTTTAGTTTTATATTCTTATTACATCTGTCAAAGTTTCTCTCTGAATTAAAAAAAATCTCGGTTATTTTTGTTAGAAAATTTTAAAATTGAATCTTACCAACTGATGACTTGAAATCTGGCCAAAACTCTTAGTGTGATGACGTCACGTGTAGTGTTCTTACAGCTAGATCTGCTTCCCTGATGTCCAATGAAACGTGTAAATAGCAAATAGGTCCTTGTGTGTTCTCCGACCAGCAGATGGATTAAAGTATTGACAGATGTGATGTTGGATGACAGGTCCGACCAGCGGACGGAAGTGGGCGTGGTTTGGTAGAGAGAAGGAAGGCACGAGGAGACCAGGAAAATGGACTCGGCATTTATACCCTCAACTTCTGGACGTCACGTGGTACGTGGCCAAGGGAAGGGCTGGGGTGGGCAGGTTGACACGGTGCACAACTCAATGGAGTCTATTTATAGCTTAGAGTATTTATATCCGTGAGTTTTTCTAGAAATTACATGAGCCATTCTTGGCATTACGAAAATTAAAAAGAAAGAATGAACACGATTACTATCAGATTGTTATCACAAAAGGTCGAAAAGGTCAAATATTTGAACGTTTGGGTGGTTCTCAAATGTTTTTAAAAATTTCCTCCCTTGGATTAGTTGTACAATTTATCGTTTATTATAATTGAAGTGCAACTTTCTGTTCTACAACGACTCTATCAATAACTGCTTTGTCAAAAAGTTACTGCCCTTGTCCCACATTACTGCCCTTGTCACACAGTAACTGGCCTCGTCCCACAGTTACTCCCCTTGTCACAAATTAGTGCCCTTGTCACACAGTTACTGCCCTTGTCCCACAGTTACTGTCCTTATCCCAGAGTCACTGCCCTCGTCCACCAGTTACTGCCCTTGTTACATATCTTCCTTGGCCCGTATAATATCCCTGTACTCCAGCAAGTCGCTGGGCTCACAGCGCATCACACTCAAATAGTAATACACGAATAATAATCAATGCATCAATGTAAAACATACATATCAAAACTACAACATATAACGATTGTGTACATAAACTACAACATATAACGATTGTGTACATAAACTACAACATATAACGATTGTGTACATAAACTACAACATATAACGATTGTGTACATAAACTACAACATATAACGATTGTGTACATAAACTACAACATATAACGATTGTGTACATAAACTACAACATATAACGATTGTGTACATAAACTACAACATATAACGATTGTGTACATAAACTACAACATATAACGATGGTGTACATAAACTACAACATATAACGATTGTGTACATAAACTACAACATATAACGATGGTGTACATAAACTACAACATATAACGATTGTGTACATAAACTACAACATATAACGATTGTGTACATAAACTACAACATATAACGATTGTGTACATAAACTACAACATATAACGATTGTGTACATAAACTACAACATATAACGATTGTGTACATAAACTACAACATATAACGATTGTGTACATAAACTACAACATATAACAATTGTGAACATAAACTACAACATATAACGATTGTGTACATAAACTACAACATATAACGATTGTGTACATAAACTACAACATATAACGATTGTGTAAATAAACTACAACATATAACGATTGTGTACATAAACTACGTTTATCATTTAAAGAAATGTTTGATTGTTATTAAATAAATATCAAAATTAAAGCTGAAAAAGATGCATGCTCCAGTGCAGGTCTAAAAAAAGGTAAGGTAGCATTTTAGTTTTATATTCTCAATTCATCAATTACTGCCCTTTATCCCACATATCTTCCTCAAATTCACAGTTACTGCCCTTTGTTCACCATTGGTATAACTTCTAGTCGCGATCCACTATTTCCTCTTGTATTATGTTATGCAGTGTATAGAACATGTCACGTGATCTTGGGTTAGAACGTGTCACGTGATCTTGGGCTAGAACGTCTCACATGTCAACAATGGTATCATATTTCTCTCCATTGATTCCTTCAAGAGTTTTTCAAAGGACCATAACTCCAACCGCATTATTCAGTTACTTCGATCTGCTGATCTATTTACATGTCCGCCAGGTCCCCGCCCCCTCCTGTGTGTATTGAAAGTATGATTCCAGGGGGGGTGGGTGGTCCTGGGTATATTGAAAGGATCATTCCAAGGGGGGGTGGTCTTGGGTATATCGGAAAGATCATTCCAGGGTGTGTTATAAGATTTTAATTTTTAGAATCAAAATCTGTTGATACACACACACACATGTAAATAACTGATAAGCCAAATAACCATTCACTTAAATAACCATTCACTTAAATAACCATTCACCTAAATAACCATTCACCTAATTAACCATTCACTTAAATAACCATTTAATTAAATAACTTTATTTGGAGAAATGTCTTTATCTTTTTTTCGCTTCAAACAATGCAGTTCTCTACCATTGCAAATTCGCAATGTTCCAACTACTGAGGCCTTGAAGACTGCACTAAAAAAAAACATCGCTTCAAATTTTTCTTTCAAAATTAATTAAACAACAATAAAAAATTTCTTTAAAAGATAAACGTAACGTATGTGCACCATAATGTCATTATATGTTTTTTTTAGGATATGAATGTTTTATATTGAATGAATTGATAATCCTGTTTCTTACTGTTATTAATTGTATATAAAGCTCTGTGAGCCAAGTTGGATGCTGGGTACTGCGCTGTTTCAATTATAATAAAATTATTATTTGTATTATTATTATACACTGGGAATCAAAATCGAAAATTATATTTAAAATCATTCATACAAAAGTCATATAATTTGTATGACATCGTAGTTTTAATGTTTGTTTATTTCTTTCAAATACTCTTTGTGAAAAATTGTCATTTATTGTTGTAAAATTTCAAACCCCTTATTAAAGTTTCAGAACCAAAGAGTGGAACAGAATAGTTTGTCCTATAATGATGTCCCATCATGTCCTGGCATTTCCCATCATGTTCCGGTATGTCTCGGCATGTTCCGGTATGTTCCGGTATGTTCTGGAATGTTCTGCTATTTCCCGGCATATCTTATCATATCCCGGCATGTCTTATCATGTCCCGGCATATCTTATCATATCCCGGCATGTCTTATCATATCCCGGCATGTCTTATCATATCCCGGCATGTCTTATCATATCCCGGCATGTCTTATTACATCCCGGGATGTCTTATCATATTCCGACAGTCTTATCATATCCTGGCATGTCTTATCATGTCCCGTAATGTCCCATAATATCCCAACATATCCGGCATCTTCCGGTATGTCCCGGCATGTCCATTCAGTTCCGGGATAAAAGTTTGCCCAAATATTTCCTCAGGACGTTTACACGATTCCTCTATTGATGGGAGTTAACTCTTGCTAGAAACATTCGCTTATTTTGTATGTTATAATTTAATTTAACTGTTTGTTATTCCTGAAAAAAAAACATTATACGAGTGAACCCCAGATGTGAAATTATATACTAGCCTTGTCTTATTTTACAGTCTCACCCACAATTTGTTCACTTATTTTACAGTCTCACCCACAATTTGTTCACTTATTTTACAGTCTCACCCACAATTTGTTCACTTATTTTACAGTCTCACCCACAATTTGTTCACTTATTTTACAGTCTCACCCACATTTTGTTCACTTATTTTACAGTCTCACCCACATTTTGTTCACTTATTTTACAGTCTCACCCACATTTTGTTCACTTATTTTACAGTCTCACCAACATTTTGTTCACTTATTTTACAGCCAACCTGTTGACACCTTGTACACCATTCATATTTCATGTTTTGTTTGATTCTATTGTTGTCACATTGTCTGCTGTTGTTGTCACATTGTCTGCTGTTGTTGTCACATTGTCTGCTGTTGTTGTCACATTGTCTGCTGTTGTTGTCACATTGTCTGCTGTTGTTGTCACATTGTCTGCTGTTGTTGTCACATTGTCTGCTGTTGTTGTCACATTGTCTGCTGTTGTTGTCACATTGTCTGCTGTTGTTGTCACATTGTCTGCTGTTGTTGTCACATTGTCTGCTGTTGTTGTCACATTGTCTGCTGTTGTTGTCACATTGTCTGCTGTTGTTGTCACATTGTCTGCTGTTGTTGTCACATTGTCTGCTATTGTTGTCACATTGTCTGCTGTTGTTGTCACATTGTCTGCTATTGTTGTCACATTGTCTGCTGTTGTTGTCACATTGTCTGCTATTCCTTCTAAGCGTATTCCCTTTCCATCTTTAATAAACAAAACTTTAGATACAGAAAACAGCAGATTAATGTCACCAAACAACAGCTGAGTAATGTAAACAAACAACAGCTGATTAATGTACACAAACAGATGATTAACATAAACAAACAACAGCTGATTAACTTTAAAACACAGCACAATAGTTTGACAAACAATTTATATAAACAACTCCAGTGCTAAGTTATCATATATTGACACAATGTTTATTTTTGGTATAAATTATAAACAGACTGACAGGAATTTCATGGTTGCACAATGACAGTCGTAAGTTTGTTTAAGTCAAGTTTGTTTACGTTTGTAAGTAAAAAAAGTTCACGCTGCCTGTTACCTAACTGGACATCTTAAAGATTCAAACTATCGAGTGTTTTAGAAGAAAAAATGGTGTATAAGAAGAATTACAAGTGAAATTTGGGTCAATTATTGGTCAGTCATTTTCATTTAGCGAAGGAGGATGTCTGTCATGGAGGATGTCTGTCATGGAGGATGTCTGTCAAGGAGGATGTCTGTCAAGGAGGATGTCTGTCATGGAGGATATCTGTCAAGGAGGATGTCTGTCAAGGAGGATGTCTGTCATGGAGGATGTCTGTCAAGGAGGATGTCTGTCGATGTATTTAGAGTGTTAAATTGTCACGCATTATAAGACATGTGACATGTGTCACGTGATAATTTTCGTTGATCACTTCCGCCAGCATCTTGTTGTTAAGGTACAGCACTTGCGGTGACGTCACTGTCCAGATTGACCAATGGGTGAACGTCTTGTTGGCCCAGCTTCTTGGCAACCACAATTATGGGGTACAACTTGGCGTCATGCATGATTGGATCTGTCAACAAAACACAAGAAACGGTTGTAACATGACTCAAATATCTTTGAATTGGTTTATCTAATTAATTCATCCTTGACCCAGTGACCTTGGATTTGTGATCGTAATTTGACACGTTTCTGAACAGTTGTTTGTCAGCAATGCGAGGAATTTGTTGGAGTAAAATGCGCCACTGTTTAAATCCATTTCAAGGGAAAAAAAGTTTTAAGCTATTAAAATGTTGAATGTGTCTTTACGAAATAATTATTCCTAAGTCAATCAGTTGACTGTGCTGACCTATGTGACTTAAATGACATCTGTGTTGACATATGTGAATTAAATGACATCTTTGTTGACCTATGTGACTTAACTGACATCTTTGTTGACCTATGTGACTGAAATGACATCTGTGTTGACATATGTGACTTAAATGACATCTGTGTTGACATATGTGACTTAAATAACAACTGTGTTGGCATATGTGACTTAAATGACATCTTTGTTGACCTATGTGACTTAAATGACATCTATGTTGACAAATGTCACTTACCAGCTGTCATCTTGATGTAGAAATCTGGCCAAAACTTTTATTGTGATGACGTCACGGATAGTGCTCTAACCGCTAGATCTGTTTCCCTGATGTCCAATAAAACGTGTAAATAGCAAATAGGTCCCTGTGTGTTCTCTGACCAGCAGATGGATTAAAGTATTGACAGATGTGATGTTGGATGACAGGTCCGACCAGCGGACGGAAGTGGGCGTGGTTTGGTAGAGAGAAGGAAGGCACGAGGAGACCAGGACGATGGACTCGGCATTTATACCCTCAACTTCTGGACGTCACGTGGTCTAGGGTGGGGGGGGGGATGGAGTGAGTCGGTAGACGGAGGGAATGATAAGTGATAAGATGTTATGTATCCGTCATGGGTCGACCAGTGCAAACATCAAGTATTAATAGCCACAAGTATGTTTTAATTTAAAGTGAGCTATTCATAGCATGGCCAGTGAAAACAAACAAATAATGGAATTGTTTTTAAATACATTTTTTTCTTGAAAGAATCTGCGAGTAAATTGTTCTCAAAATTGATCGTACAAATTGTGCATGTATAATTTAAGCCACACAGTTGTTATGTGATAACTATATCTTTATATCTGATAGCTATATCTTTATATCCGATAGCTATATCTTTATATCTGATAGCTATATCTTTATATCTGATAGCCATATCTTTATATCTGATAGCTATATCTTTATGTCTGATAGCTATATCTTTATATCTGATAGCCATATCTTTATATCTGATAGCTATATCTTTATATCTGATAGCTATATCTTTATATCTGATAGCTATATCTTTATATCTGATAGCTATATCTTTATATCCGATAGCTATATCTTTATATCCGATAGCTTTATATTTATATCCGATAGCTTATAGCTTTATATCTGATAGCTATATCTTTATATCTGATAGCTATATCTTTATATCTGATAGCTATATCTTTATATCTGATAGCTGTATCTTTATATCTGATAGCTGTATCTTTATATCTGATAGCTAATCTTTAAATATGATAGCTATGTCTTTAATTCTGATAGCTATATCTTTATATGTTATACTTTTATCTTAAAATGTGATTATTTATTGAATCTATAAAACGATCGTTTATATTTTTGTTTCAAATTAACAAATATACCTGTAATGATAATTCAACAATAAAAGGCAATCTTCGTTGCGATTGGTCCCTCAAAGTCCCACAGACTCCTACAGCCAATCACTGGCGGGGAAAATGAAATCTAATTTACGTATTGAACGACGTTCAAAACGAATTTTGTTTGGTGCAGTTTTTTTCCAAGAGTCTATTTTGAGCGGTGCGCGTTGGGATTTGTAGTCAATAACTTTGTTTTTATGGGTTATTTATTATAACTATAATGTATAGTATTTTTAAATCCCTCTAATTAACTTCACTATCGTCTCTCTCTGCCTGTCGTGATCGGTCGGGCGGAAAAACAAAAGTAAAAAATGACCCACTTTCCGTGATGCTATCGAGCTGAAATTTGCACATAGACGCGTGTCAAGTAACAATGCATTGTATTTAAATTTCAGTTCGATCGAATATACCGTAATTAAATTAATGCTTTACTAGTTTATCTCTATGTAACTCTGTGTAGCGGTCTGCTATTGTTGCCATCCGCGTGTCACTGGAGTTCACTCCAGCCATCGATGACCACATCCCCTTGTTTTACAGCAAGTGAGGTCCGTCAGTTTCAGTCTGTAAATGTTTGTCGCGCGGTGCGTATTATATTGCACATAATCAATACTTTTAGTTATGTCTCATATGTAAGGGTTTTATAGTCAAAAACTTTGATTTTACGGGTTGTTTAATTCACGTTATACACATGTATGACCGTTCGAGACGGCGGGTCTCTAGACAAATCACGGTGAAGGGAGTTAGGGTCTCTGGACACACCGCTGTGTTGGGGGGGGGCGGGCTTTGTTGCTAGTTATGAATAAATTTTAAAAATAACTTGTCAAATGTTCAGGTGTTTGTTCACATATTAATTTTCTCAATTTCACAATTGTTTGAGGGACAGGTGATGTAGGTGGTATGGGGCTGATATGTTACATTTGTTATGTAATGTGACCTTTGTTATGTTACATCCGTTATGTAATGTGACCTTTGTTATGTGGCATCTGTTATGTAACATGACCTTTGTTATGTGGCATCTGTTATATAATGTGACCTTTGTTATGTGGCATCTGTTATGTAACATGACCTTTGTTATGTGACATTTGTTATGTGAATGTAGCCGAGTGGGGGCTAAGTTAAGTTAGAAATAATAAAGTTCAATTCACTGGGTTAGGATATCAAAACAGTTTATTTCTCAATGCACCACACGAATGGGCCATGAACAAGTGAACAAGTGAACAAGTGAACAAGTCAGTCCTCTCTCCAAGCGCTACCTCAACACTCTCCAACTCACACACATCAGGGGCAGTGTGTTACTGGCCCACCGGTGTGTCCCTGCTCATCACGTGACTGACCTCCCCGTGCAGTAAAACGCGTGTAGTTGGTCAGTCGCTCTCTGTGAACTCCAGCCACAACGTGGGCTAGAGTGAACCTGCAGTGACCCGTGAAGGTCACTGAAGCAGACTGCTGAGGTCAACTCTGGCAGATGGCTACATGAAATTTTTTGTTACTTTTGTTATGTGATATTTTTATGTTACATCTGTTATGTTACATTCATTATGTTACATTTTATGTTACTTTTAAATGTTTTGTTAACTTAATTCTCTGTTAAAATTATAACTTACATGTGCACAGGGGCGGATTAAGACTGAAAGGGCCACTGGCTGCAATTTAAACTGGGGCCCTATCCAGCCAGCGTCCCTTTAAAAAATGATTGCTAGCAGCTAATATAAGACTGTAACTATTCAGACAAAAAGATTATTCATGAAAAAACCGAACACGAAGAAATAACTGTTTGCCGATATCCTAAAATTGAGTGTAAAAGGACCACACACAAAAAAAATGCTGACCCTGGGAATCGATCCCTACATCGCTTGCACCACAAGCCTACACACTTCCATACAACCAGGAGAGTTTACCGGAAATTGTAAATTTAAAAAATATAAACATATATTTTAAAATATTTTCTCTTATTGAGCCTATCAAATCAGGTTTTTTGATTACTAAGACTATCGGGTCCGAATAGCGATCAGATTAATAATAGATAAGACTTTTAAAATTTTTATTTAATTTATGTTATTTTTAGGGATTCATACAAACATTTTCCCACCTTTATTATAAATATGCTAAGTTTGGGGGCCCCTAGATCATCGGGGGCCCCTTGCTTTAGCCCGTTCAGCCTCCCCCTTAATCTGCCATAGCATGTGCATGTCGTGTGTTGTATTTCTTACATATGAATGTTGTACTACTTACATATGAATGTATGTTACTCACATATGAATGTTGTACTACTTACATATGAATGTATGTTACTCACATATGAATGTTGTATTACTTACATATGAATGTCGTGTGTTTTATTATTTACAAATGAATGTTGCATGTTGTATTACTGACATATGAATGTTGTATGTTGTATTACTTACATATGAATGTCGTGTGTTGTATTATTTACAAATGAATGTTGCATGTTGTATTACCTACATATGAATGTTGTATGTTACTTACATATGAATGTTGTATGTCGTATTGCTTACATATGAATGTTGTAAGTTGTATTCAATTATCACAACCAAGACAAGAATGTGCTTCCAATGACATTTCTAAGAATTTATGTCGTATTTTCTTGGTACAACTGGCAAGTCACGAGTTCTTTTGATGACATCTAAACCTGGCCACTAGAGGTTCATCACCGGTCATGGTGACCTAATTAAAAGACATTGTTGGCGTATCTCTTCAGATATTTCAATTTAGTTTTTGACGCAGGTCAACGCGACCCGAGGAGTGTTGCGGCTAGAAGGTTTGTTGTCACCACACCCTGGGACTTTGACACATGGCATAGACATTGACACATGACATATACATTGACATGGCATAGACATTGACTCATGACATAGACATTGGCACGTGACATACCATAGACAAAGACATTGACACATGACATTCCATAGACATTGACACATGAGATAACATAGACATAGACATTGACACATGACGTACCTTAGATGGACAGAATGTTATAAGCTTAAAAAAAATTAAGCTCAACTAGTGGTCTAATAGTTGAAGACAGCAACAGTGGAAGTGGAAGACAGCACAAGTTGAAGACAGCAACAGTGGAAGTGGAAGACAGCACAAGTTGAAGACAGCAACAGTGGAAGTGGAAGACAGCACACGTTGAAGACAGCAACAGTGGAAGTGGAAGACAGCACAAGTTGAAGACAGCAACAGTGGAAGTGGAAGACAGCACAAGTTGAAGACAGCAACAGTGGAAGTGGAAGACAGCACAAGTTGAAGACAGCAACATTGGAAGTGGAAAACAGCACAAGTTGAAGACAGCACCATTTGACGTCACTTGAAGTTGTTATTTAATTTCTAAAGCAATTTAAAATTCGCTTTGTTAAAATAACAATCTGTTACTTGTTTCCATCCGCCAAAGTCAGATATCCTGTCTTGATAATAATCTCTAATTATTTGTAAAACCTGCCAATAACATTTATATAACCAGACAAAGATTAAACATGTATATCACCAGACAAAGATTAAACATGTATATCACCAGACAAAGATTAAACATGTATATCACCAGACAAAGATTAAACATGTATATCACCAGACAAAGATTAAACATGTATATCACCAGACAAAGATTAAACATGTATATCACCAGACAAAGATTAAGTAATACATGTACACCAATAAGCGGCATCCATTTAACATAGACGAACAACTCTCTCATGTATTCCTTGTGTACATCTAAGCTGAGTTATCCCCCAATCTTTACTTCTCACACTTGTGTTCTATGAGAATCAAAGGGAGTTAATTAACAAAAACATCAAATCACTCTTAAACAGGGTTATTCCCCATATATTTATCTACACTGATTTCACATTTTTTAAATCCCTAATATTAACTTCGAAATCTTGTCTCTCTGTCGTCATCTCTTCGTACGTCCGTACGTCGGGCGGAAAAAAACAAACGTCAAAATGACACACTTCCCGTGATGCCATCGAGCTGAAATTTTGCACATGGACTCGTGTCACCTAACAATGTATCGTATCAAAATTTCAGATCGATCGAACGTACCGTAATTAAATTAATGCATTTTTAGTTTATCTATATAAAAATGTTTGTAGCAGTCGCTATTGTTTACATTTTACGGGTCATTTGACTTCACGCCAGCCATCGGTGAACACATCTTTTGTTTTAACCAGGTTGAATGACTCAGTTTCAGGCTTTAAATGTTTGTCGCGATGGAAAATAATCAATACTTAAATTTCGGTCTCCTATATACGGCATTTATAGTCAAAAATTGTTTTTACGTTGTTTTTTTAAAAAAATCCTTTATATTAACTTCGAAATCTTGTCTGTCGTCATCTCTTCGTACGTCGGTCGGGCGGGCGGAAAAATAAAAGTAAAAAATGACACACTTCGCGTGATGCCATCGAGCTGAAATTTGGCACATAGACTTGTGTCACCTAACAATGCATCGTATCAAAATTTCAGATCGATCGAACGTACCTTAATTAAATTAATGCATTTTTAGTTTATCTCAATATAACATATGTAACTCAAATTCATGGTTTGTTATTTTTTTTTCACGTGACAGTTCAGTTCGCGCGTTGACGCGATGTACCGGGGTGCTTTTGTTTACATTTTACGTGTCACGCTGAGCTCGGTCCAGCGATCGGTGACCAGACCTTTCCCCTCTCCCACCCCCTCCCCGGGTTATCAAGCAAAGGGGAGTTAAGACAGATTCAGTCTGTAAATGTTTGTCTCGTTTGAACATAATCAATACTGTTAGTCATGTCTCATATATAAGGGATTTATAGCAATAACTTTGTTTTTACGGGTTTGTTTTATTTATAATTAAAGAACAGTGGTAAGATGGCGATACTTTGATGAGATGATGTGTGCCTCGCGGTTTTCGCTGATGTTGTTGCAGCTGCCGCAGTTGTGCTGGCAACCGTTCGACACCCCGTAGGTTTAAGTTGCTGGTGTTGTTGGTGGTGGTGCAGGTATTGGTGTTGTTGGTGGTGTTATTGTTATTGTTGGTGCTGGTATTGGTGTTGTTGAGGTGCTGGAGACGGTGTAGAACCGTGGACGGTGTTGCTGCTGCTGGGAATGTTTGGTCGTGAATTCAACAACAGCGTCCACGTAGTCCAGGCAGAGTGTGTCTGACCATGACCTTGGCGGGAACCCTTCCAGAAATCCGCAATGGCCTCCCTTTGTTGTCACAGCCAACAGGAGGTTGGGATAGTACCGGAAGAGGTCGTATGGAATGTCCGAGCATGCGCAGATGGGATCATCCAGGCTGTTGATGCATAGAACGGGCACTTCAATATCATCCACATCCCGAATCGGATTATTCATCTCCCAAAATTGCTCTATATCGGAATATCCGTAAAGTGGGCAGTAAACGTGCCGGACATGGTCAGAAAACGTCCAGGCGGACATGGCCTTGTCAAGGTCAAGGACGGGGGCCAGCGCCTTGGCGTGTTGACACAAGAGAGACTTGAGTCGGAGTAGAAGGACGAGGTCATACAGGCTGGGCCCGCCAGGGCTGAATCTCTGGGGGGCATCGTAGCAGGGGGAAATACATACCCCCACCGTCAACATGGCGGATGAGCCAAACTCTCCTGGTAAGGAAACAAAGAAATGCATAGGTAACTTGATGTGGAACGACATCCTAGTTTTAAACTGAAAAGTGTTTGCTATTCAAAATAAAAGAAGAATGCAATACTTCGAAATTTTGTAAAAATTGATTCCGTGAAATCAAATCTAAAGAAGTCATGTCCCAAATGAGACGATTGACAGTAGCATGACGTCACAAGTGACCTACCTAAATAGGACATAAGCAATCCACATCCGGTCCCATAAGCAACCACGGCAAGTGGTGACCTGGGCATGCGCAGTTTGATGTACTCAATAACCTGTGCCAGGTCCGAATGATCGGCATAGCTCTAGAGGAAATATGAAACCATGACATTATCTCAGATGAAATATGAAACCATGACATTATCTCAGATGAATTATAAAACCACGACATTATCTCAGATGAAATATGAAACCATGACATTATCTCAGATGAAATATAAAATCATGAAAATATATCAGATGAAATATGAAACCATGACATTATCTCAGATGAAATATCAAACCATGACATTATCTCAGATGAAATATGAAACCATGGCATTATCTCAGATGAAATATATAACCATGACATTATCTCAGATGAAATATGAAACCATGACATTATCTCAGATGAAATATAAAACCATGACATTATCTCAGATGACATATGAAACCATGACATTATCTCAGATGATATATAAAACCATGACATTATCTCAGATGAAATATAAAACCGTGACATTA
This sequence comes from Ampullaceana balthica, assembly GCA_944989445.1. Lineage (NCBI taxonomy): Eukaryota > Metazoa > Mollusca > Gastropoda > Lymnaeidae > Ampullaceana > Ampullaceana balthica. The sequence goes on along the minus strand of CALYLW010000522.1, from coordinate 483,596 downwards.
TTTCAGATGAAATATGAAACCATGACATTATCCCAGATGAAATATGAAACCCTCTTACCTGTAATTTCGGTGTCGTGAGACAGCTGTTACCGTGCCCTCTCCTGTTGAACACAACAGCCTTGAAACCCTTGCCAGCGGCGGTGAAACAAACATTCGTCATGTGAGTGGCGTCTTCTGTCAGAGGCGGAATCACCAAAAAAACGATAGTGTCCCTGGGGGTAAAACTCAAGAAATAAATCTTTAAAAAAACTCGAGTAAAATGAACTGAAAGACCTGGGTCATTTATTGCTCTCTTGAAAAACCTTGGTAATTTATTTCTCTATTGAAAGGCATTGGTCATTTATCGCTCTATTGAAAACCTTGGTCATTTATTGCTCTATTGAAAACCTTGGTCATTTATTGCTCTATTGAAAGACCTGGGTCATTTATCGCTCTATTGAAAACCTTGGTCATTTATTGCTCTATTGAAAGACCTGGGTCATTTATCGCTCTATTGAAAAACCTTGGTCATTTATTGCTCTATTGAAAGATCTGGGTCATTTATCGCTCTATTGAAAAACCTTGGTCATTTATTGCTCTATTGAAAGAGCTGGGTCATTTATCGCTCAATTGAAAACCTTGATCATTTATTGCTCTATTGAAAGACCTGGGTCATTTATTGCTCTATTGAAAACCTTGGTCATTTATTGCTCTATTAAAATGCCTTGGTCATTTATTGCTCTATTGAAATGCCTTCGTCAATTATTGCTCAATGGCTACAGGGGCAGCGACGATGAAGGTCAAGTGGTCAAGTGTATCGCTACACCAAAATATAAATATAGATTAATATTTACAGTTTCTGAATGTTATACTTTATACAAGTTATTTTTTTATTCATCAATTTATGAAATTCTATTCTATTCTATTCTATTCTATTCTATTCTATTCTATTCTATTCTATTCTATTCTATTCTATTCTATGGGCTCACGTCTGCTTGAGGAATCTTATCTTATTGGTATTGACGTCATTACAATATGGCATCTCTTCATAGTGACAACTTTCTGGACTATGTGATGACCATGTGACCAACCTTTTGACGACCTTGACCTCCGGGTGATCCATCCAGTCCAAGGCCACGATCCCCTTATCGCTCATTTGTAGATACTCCCTGACATACGTCACACCCGGCTTGTGAAGAATGACCGGAAGTATCGTCTGCACGTGCCTGGAGCCCAGAAAACAACTTGGGGCGTAGATCCTCTCCGCCATCTCACACCGCTCTGGTGTTGGTCAGAACATTCGAGGTGGGGTGGGGAAGTGGAGGAACAATGAATATGCGTTTGGTGTGACCTATTTAGGCCTGAATAAAGTTAGACTTAGGCCTCTTGTGCAATAGGTCCAAATGATAGAAAACATTCAGTCTTAACTATCCTAACTTTCTTTCAAAAAATTTATTTTAATTTTTTTTTCAATTTCTTTACGAATTTTTAAAATCTATTTATAGCTCACCTATGACGTAGGAGTTGAGGATGGATTTCCGGAAGTAGAGCCTTGGCCTTTCGATCGAGGAAATCGTTAGGAATCTTTTCAATAAAACGGTAATGGAAAACACTAGAGAGCTAAAAATAGCAACGTAGACAAACACATGCGTTGGACTTAAATAAAAGATTTCTAACATTCTTAGTGAGGTGCTGATGTCATGCTAGTGGAACTGATGTCACTCTATAGGCGCTGATGTCATGTCAGTGGAACTGATGTCACTCTATAGGCGCTGATGTCATGCCAGTGGAACTGATGTCACTCTATAGGCACTAATGTCATGCTAGTGGAACTGATGTCACTCTATAGGCGCTGATGTCATGCCAGTGGAACTGATGTCACTCTATAGGCGCTGATGTCATGCCAGTGGAACTGATGTCACTCTTTAGGCACTAATGTCATGCTAGTGGAACTGATGTCACTCTATAGGCGCTGATGTCATGCCAGTGGAACTGATGTCACTCTTTAGGCACTAATGTCATGCTAGTGGAACTGATGTCACTCTATAGGCACTAATGTCCTGCTAGTTGAATAGATCGCCTCTCAGACAAAGATGTGTTTGGAATAATTAGATCTCTCAGCTTCTTGCGGCAGTATGCTCAATAACACTGTAACCATACAAATGTCCACTTTGAGAAGTATCTACACTGTACTCACAAATAGGTCAACTTTCAGCAGCCTGCACAGGACTGCCCTATCTACGTCACTGTTCCTACTACAGCAGTGTTCCTACTACAGCAGTGTTCCTACTACAGCACTGTTCCTACTACAGCTCTGTTCCTACTACAGCAGTGTTCCTACTACAGCACTGTTCCTACTACAGCACTGGTCCTACTACAGCACTGTTCCTACTACAGCACTGTTCCTACTACAGCTGATGCAGCGCAGAAATCACTTCTCATTGTGAGAATTCTACCTCGGGCTTCGATGAAATGATGCCACTATGACCAAATGATGCCACTATGACCAAATGATGCCACTATGACCAAATGATGCCACTATGACCATATGATGCCACTATGACCAAATGATGCCACTATGACCAAATGATGCCACTATGACCAAATGATGCCACTATGACCAAATGATGCCACTATGACCAAATGATGCCACTATGACCAAATGATGCCACTATGACCAAATGAGCCTCGCCCGTCAATAACGATGTTGTTAGATACAAGGCCTGTGTACAGATGTTGTTAGATACAAGGCCTGTGTACAGATGTTGTTAGATACAAGGCCTGTGTACAGATGTTGTCAGATACAAGGCCTGTGTACAGATGTTGTCAGATACAAGGCCTGTGTACAGATGTTGTCAGATACAAGGCCTGTGTACAGATGTTGTCAGATACAAGGCCTGTGTACAGATGTTGTTAGATACAAGGCCTGTGTACAGATGTTGTCAGATACAAGGCCTGTGTACAGATGTTGTCAGATACAAGGCCTGTGTACAGATGTTGTCAGATACAAGGCCTGTGTACATATGTTGTCAGATACAAGGCCTGTGTACAGATGTTGTTAGATACAAGGCCTGTGTACAGATGTTGTCAGATACAAGGCCTGTGTACAGATGTTGTCAGATACAAGGCCTGTGTACAGATGTTGTCAGATACAAGGCCTGTGTACAGATGTTGTTAGATACAAGGCCTGTGTACAGATGTTGTCAGATACAAGGCCTGTGTACAGATGTTGTTAGATACAAGGCCTGTGTACAGATGTTGTCAGATACAAGGCCTGTGTACAGATGTTGTCAGATACAAGGCCTGTGTACAGATGTAGTCAGATACAAGGCCTGTGTACAGATGCGTACAACACACAGAAGACATGGGGACTTCCTTTTTATCGAATTTACCTTATACTTGGTCGTGTGTCCTACTGACGTAATATGTCCTACAGGACTTTGAAAGGGCGGTCATCAAACTAAACATTTTGTCAGGACAATGGATTCTGTCACAGACTAGTGACGTCAGCGTGCCCGTGATATCTCACGGGGTGGGGGCGGCGATAGGATGGTTGTTAAGGGACGATTGTTTTTCTTTTGTGTTTAATGGTTGTAATGGAATGTGTATTGTGTATAGAGCAAAATTGTACCATTATTTTATACGTATAATTACAGTTGAACCATCTTACACAACGATTGACGTTAAAAATCTATATCAAATTCATTGATAGATTACATTAGATCAGTGGCTCTATAACTACATTACATTAGGTCAGTGGTTCTATAACTACATTACATTAGATCAGTGGTTCTATAACTACATTACATTAGATCAGTGGATCTATAACTACATTACATTAGATCAGTGGTTCTATAACTACATTACATTAGATCAGTGGTTCTATAACTACATTACATTAGATCAGTGGTTCTATAACTACATTACATTAGATCAGTGGATCTATAACTACATTACATTAGATCAGTGGATCTATAACTACATTACATTAGATCAGTGGTTCTATAACTACATCACAATACCTCACATCCACATGATTTAATTATGTATTTATGTTGGTAATTATTTATATCTTCACCAATCCATTTAAAACGTAAATGACAAAAAAAATTCTGCCAGAGCTTTGTCAAGTGAAGCCACTCGGGCAAGACAAACACCCCAGTGTTTACTCCCCTTTAGAACCGGGGTGATATGTTGACAAGGACGGGGGTGTTTGCCCTGGACCAACAGGCAGTTGTGTTTTAACAAGGCGTGAGGTGTGTTGTTTTAGATGACTCTTCAAACACATTGGGGATCAGCACAACAGCGGTGCACATAGACAACATTCACATAGACAAAGTGCACATAGACAACATTCACATAGACAAAGTACACATCGACAAAGTGCACATAGACAAGGTGCACATAGACAACATTCACATAGACAAAGTGCACATAGACAACATTCACATAGACAAAATGCACATAGACAACATTCACATAGACAAATTGCACATAGACAACGTGCACATAGACAAGGTTCTCATAGACAAAGGACACATCGACAACGTGCACATAAAAACGTTCAAATAGACAAAGTGCAAAATTTCAACTTGCAAATAGACAACGTGCACATAGACAAGGGTCACATAGACAAGGGTCACATAGACAAGGGGTACATAGACAAGGGTCACATAGACAAGGGTAACATAGACAAGGGGCACGTAGACAAGGGGCACATAGACAATGTGAAATTTTCATATGCCAAAAACACTGAATGGCATACGGTAGCCCACATTAAAAATGGTAGAACATATAAATCACATGGTAGCACATATCAAACAAATGGTAGCACATATCAAACAAATGGTAGCACATATCAATCACATAGTAGCACAAATCAAACAAATGGGTAGAACATATCAATCACATAGTAGCACATATCAAACAAATGGTAGAACATATCAATCACATAGTAGCACATATCAAACAAATGGTAGCACATATCAAACAAATGGTAGCACATATCAAACAAATGGTAGCACATATCAAACAAATGGTAGCACATATCAAACAAATGGTAGAACATATCAATCACATAGTAGCACATATCAAACAAATGGTAGCACATATCAAACAAATGGTAGCACATATCAAACAAATGGTAGGACATATCAAACAAATGGTAGCACATATCAAACAAATGGTAGCACATATCAAACAAATGGTAGAACATATCAAACAAATGGTAGCACATATCAAACAAATGGTAGCACATATCAAACAAATGGTAGAACATATCAATCACATAGTAGCACATATCAAACAAATGGTAGCACATATCAAACAAATGGTAGCACATATCAAACAAATGGTAGCACATATCAATCAAATAGTAGCACATATCAAACAAATGGTAGCACATATCAAACAAATGGTAGCACATATCAAACAAATGGTAGCACATATCAAACAAATAGTAGCACATATCAAACAAATGGTAGCACATATCAAACAAATGGTAGCACATATCAAACAAATGGTAGCACATATCAAACAAATGGTAGCACATATCAATCACATAGTAGCACATATCAAACAAATGGTAGAACATATCAATCACATAGTAGCACATATCAAACAAATGGTAGCACATATCAAACACATAGTAGCACATATCAAACAAATGGTAGCACATATCAAACAAATGGTAGCACATATCAAACAAATAGTAGCACAGATAAAACAAATAGTAGCACATATCAAACAAATGGTAGTACATATCAAACACATAGTAGCACATATCAAACAAATGGTAGTACATATCAAACACATAGTAGCACATATCAAACAAATAGTAGCACAGATAAAACAAATAGTAGCACATATCAAACAAATGGTAGCACATATCAAACACATAGTAGCACATATCAAACAAATAGTAGCACAGATAAAACAAATAGTAGCACATATCAAACAAATGGTAGCACAGATAAAACAAATAGTAGCACAGATAAAACAAATAGTAGCACATATCAAACAAATAGTAGCACATATCAAACAAATAGTAGCACAGATAAAACAAATAGTAGCACATATCAAACAAATAGTAGCACAGATAAAACAAATAGTAGCACATATCAAACAAATAGTAGCACAGATAAAACAAATAGTAGCACATATCAAACAAATGGTAGCACATATCAAACAAATAGTAGCACATATCAAACAAATGGTAGCACATATCAAACAAATGGTAGCACAAATCATACAAATGGTAGAACATATCAATCACATAGTAGCACATATCAAACAAATGGTAGAACATATCAATCACATAGTAGTACATATCAAACAAATGGTAGCACATATCAAACAAATGGTAGCACAAATCATACAAATGGTAGAACATATCAATCACATAGTAGCACATATCAAACAAATGGTAGCACATATCAAACACATAGTAGCACATATCAAACAAATAGTAGCACAGATAAAACAAATAGTAGCACAGATAAAACAAATAGTAGGACATATCAAACAAATAGTAGCACAGATAAAACAAATAGTAGGACATATCAAACAAATGGTAGCACATATCAAACAAATGGTAGAACATATCAATCACATAGTAGCACATATCAAACAAATGGTAGCACATATCAAGCAAATGGTAGAACATATCAAACAAATGGTAGCACATATCAATCACATAGTAGCACATATGAAACAAATAGTAGGACATATCAAACAAATGGTAGGACATATCAAACAAATGGTAGGACATATCAAACAAATGGTAGGACATATCAAACAAATGGTAGGACATATCAAACAAATGGTAGGACATATCAAACAAATGGTAGGACATATCAAACAAATGGTAGCACATATCAAACAAATGGTAGCACATATCAAACAAATGGTAGCACATATCAAACAAATGGTAGCACATATCAATCACATAGTAGCACATATCAAACAAATGGTAGAACATATCAATCACATAGTAGCACATATCAAACAAATGGTAGGACATATCAAACAAATGGTAGGACATATCAAACAAATAGTAGGACATATCAAACAAAAGGTAGGACATATCAAACAAATGGTAGCACATATCAAACAAATAGTAGGACATATCAAACAAATGGTAGGACATATCAAACAAATGGTAGGACATATCAAACAAATGGTAGCACATATCAAACAAATGGTAGGACATATCAAACAAATGGTAGCACATATCAATCACATAGTAGCACATATCAAACAAATAGTAGGACATATCAAACAAATGGTAGGACATATCAAACAAATGGTAGCACATATCAAACAAATAGTAGGACATATCAAACAAATGGTAGGACATATCAAACAAATGGTAGGACATATCAAACAAATGGTAGGACATATCAAACAAATGGTAGGACATATCAAACAAATGGTAGAACATATCAAACAAATGGTAGGACATATCAAACAAATGGTAGGACATATCAAACAAATGGTAGGACATATCAAACAAATGGTAGGACATATCAAACACATAGTAGCACATATCAAACAAATGGTAGCACATATCAAACAAATAGTAGGACATATCAAACAAATGGTAGCACATATCAAACAAATGGTAGAACATATCAATCACATAGTAGCACATATCAAACAAATGGTAGCACATATCAAACAAATGGTAGAACATATCAAACAAATGGTAGGACATATCAAACAAATAGTAGGACATATCAAACAAATGGTAGCACATATCAAACAAATGGTAGCACATATCAAACAAATGGTAGCACATATCAAACAAATGGTAGAACATATCAATCACATAGTAGCACATATCAAACAAATGGTAGCACATATCAAACAAATGGTAGAACATATCAAACAAATAGTAGGACATATCAAACAAATGGTAGCACATATCAAACAAATGGTAGCACATATCAAACAAATGGTAGCACATATCAAACAAATGGTAGAACATATCAATCACATAGTAGCACATATCAAACAAATGGTAGCACATATCAAACAAATGGTAGAACATATCAAACAAATGGTAGGACATATCAAACAAATGGTAGGACATATCAAACAAATGGTAGCACATATCAAGCAAATGGTAGCACATATCAAACAAATGGTAGAACATATCAATCACATAGTAGCACATATCAAACAAATGGTAGCACATATCAATCACATAGTAGCACATATCAAACAAATAGTAGGACATATCAAACAAATGGTAGGACATATCAAACAAATGGTAGAACATATCAAACAAATGGTAGGACATATCAAACAAATGGTAGGACATATCAAACAAATGGTAGCACATATCAAGCAAATGGTAGAACATATCAATCACATAGTAGCACATATCAAACAAATAGTAGGACATATCAAACAAATGGTAGGACATATCAAACAAATGGTAGGACATATCAAACAAATGGTAGGACATATCAAACAAATGGTAGGACATATCAAACAAATGGTAGGACATATCAAACAAATGGTAGGACATATCAAACGAATGGTAGGACATATCAAACAAATGGTAGGACATATCAAACAAATGGTATAGCACATATCAAAAAAAAGTTCACTAACTGTCGTCAATTATCAGACACATTTTAGAACAAGGGCAAAACGGAGTATGAAACTCATCAGTTACTCCCCTTGAACCGGACCACACCTCTAACAAATCACTGGTTAAGGGGGACAATCACAGCAACTCATGTTCACATCTGTCAGTTGCCCCCCCCCCAAACCTGTGTACTGACGTCATCACATCCAGGCGTCACCAACATTTTAGCATTGCTTGATTGTGCCCCCTGGTCAGTGATAAACATGGGAGGTAATTAAGTCGTTTGACGGGTCAGCTGAGTGTGGCTGAGGTGGTTAAGTTGTATGTGTTGTTGGGTGGCTAAGTTCCTGAGGTGGTTATGTTATGGGTATGGCTGAGGTGGTTAAGTTGTAGATGTTGTTGGGTGGCTATGTTTGCAGGTGGTTAAGTTGTAGATGTTGTTGGGTGGCTATGTTTCTGAGATGGTTAAGTTGTAGATGTTGTTGGCTATGTTGATGAGATGGTTATATTATAGGTGTGGCTGAGGTGGTTATGTTATAGGTGTGGCTGAGGTGGTTATGTTATAGGTGTGGTTGAGGTGGTTATGTTATAGGTGTGGCTGAGGTGGTTATGTTATAGGTGTGGCTGAGGTGGTTATGTTATAGGTGTGGCTGAGGTGGTTATGTTATAGGTGTGGCTGAGGTGGTTAAGTTGTAGATGTTGTTGGGTGGCTATGTTGCTGAGGTGGTTAAGTTGTAAATGTTGTTGGGTGGCTATGTTGCTGAGGTGGTTAAGTTGTAGATGTTGTTGGGTGGCTATGTTGCTGAGGTGGTTATGTTATAGGTGTGGCCGAGGTGGTTAAGTTGTAGATGTTTTTGGGTGGCTATGTTCCTGAGGTGGTTATCTTGTAGTTGTGGCTGAGGTGGTTAAATTGTAGATGTTGTTGGGTGGCTATGTTTGCAGGTGGTTAAGTTGTAGATGTTGTTGGGTGGCTATGTTGCTGAGATGGTTAAGTTGTAGATGTTGTTGGGTGGCTATGTTGCTGAGGTGGCTATGTTGATGAGATGGTTAAGTTGTAGATGTTGTTGGGTGGCTATGTTGCTGAGATGGTTAAGTTGTAGATGTTTTTGGGTGGCTATGTTTGCAGGTGGTTAAGTTGTAGATGTTGTTGGGTGGCTATGTTGCTGAGATGGTTATGTTATAGGTGTGGCTGAGGTGGTTAAGTTATAGGTATGGCTATGGTGGTTATGTTATAGGTGTGGCTGAGTTGGTTATGTTATAGGTGTGGCTGAGGTGGTTATGTTATAGGTGTGGCTGAGGTGGTTAAGTTATATGTGTGGCTGAGGTGGTTATGTTATAGGTGTGGCTGAGGTGGTTATGTTATAGGTGTGGCTGAGATGGTTATGTTATAGGTGTGGCTGAGGTGGTTATGTTATAGGTGTGGCTGAGGTGGTTATGTTATAGGTGTGGCTGAGGTGGTTAAGTTGTAGATGTTGTTGGGTGGCTATGTTGCTGAGGTGGTTAAGTTGTAAATGTTGTTGGGTGGCTATGTTGCTGAGGTGGTTAAGTTGTAGATGTTGTTGGGTGGCTATGTTGCTGAGGTGGTTATGTTATAGGTGTGGCCGAGGTGGTTAAGTTGTAGATGTTTTTGGGTGGCTATGTTCCTGAGGTGGTTATCTTGTAGTTGTGGCTGAGGTGGTTAAATTGTAGATGTTGTTGGGTGGCTATGTTTGCAGGTGGTTAAGTTGTAGATGTTGTTGGGTGGCTATGTTGCTGAGATGGTTAAGTTGTAGATGTTGTTGGGTGGCTATGTTGCTGAGGTGGCTATGTTGATGAGATGGTTAAGTTGTAGATGTTGTTGGGTGGCTATGTTGCTGAGATGGTTAAGTTGTAGATGTTTTTGGGTGGCTATGTTTGCAGGTGGTTAAGTTGTAGATGTTGTTGGGTGGCTATGTTGCTGAGATGGTTATGTTATAGGTGTGGCTGAGGTGGTTAAGTTATAGGTATGGCTGTGGTGGTTATGTTATAGGTGTGGCTGAGTTGGTTATGTTATAGGTGTGGCTGAGGTGGTTATGTTATAGGTGTGGCTGAGGTGGTTAAGTTATATGTATGGCTGAGGTGGTTATGTTATAGGTGTGGCTGAGGTGGTTATGTTATAGGTGTGGCTGAAATGGTTATGTTATAGGTGTGGCTGAGGTGGTTATGTTATAGGTGTGGCTGAGGTGGTTTTGTTATAGGTGTGGCTGAGGTGGTTAAGTTGTAGATGTTGTTGGGTGGCTATGTTGCTGAGGTGGTTAAGTTGTAAATGTTGTTGGGTGGCTATGTTGCTGAGGTGGTTAAGTTGTATATGTTGTTGGGTGGCTATGTTGCTGAGGTGGTTAAGTTGTAAATGTTGTTGGGTGGCTATGTAGCTGGAGTGGTTAAGTTGTAGATGTTGTTGGGTGGCTATGTTGCTGAGGTGGTTATGTTATAGGTGTGGCTGAGGTGGTTAAGTTGTAGATGTTGTTGGGTGGCTATGTTGCTGAGGTGGTTAAGTTGTAGATGTTGGGTGGCTATGTTGCTGAGGTGGTTAAGTTGTAGATGTTGTTGGGTGGCTATGTTGCTGAGGTGGTTAAGTTGTAAATGTTGTTGGGTGGCTATGTAGCTGGAGTGGTTAAGTTGTAGATGTTGTTGGGTGGCTATGTTGCTGAGGTGGTTATGTTATAGGTGTGGCTGAGGTGGTTAAGTTGTAGATGTTGTTGGGTGGCTATGTTGCTGAGGTGGTTAAGTTGTAGATGTTGGGTGGCTATGTTGCTGAGGTGGTTAAGTTGTAGATGTTGTTGGGTGGCTATGTTGCTGAGGTGGTTAAGTTGTAGATGTTGTTGGGTGGCTATGTTGCTGAGGTGGTTATGTTGTAGATGTTGTTGGGTGGCTATGTTGCTGAGGTGGTTAATTTGTAGATGTTGTTGGGTGGCTATGTTGCTGAGGTGGTTAAGTTGTAGATGTTGTTGGGTGGCTATGTTGCTGAGGTGGTTATGTTGTAGATGTTGTTGGGTGGCTATGTTGCTGAGGGGGTTAAGTTGTAGATGTTGTTGGGTGGCTATGTTGCTGAGGTGGTTAAGTTGTAGATGTTGTTGGGTGGCTATGTTTGCAGGTGGTTAAGTTGTAGATGTTGTTGGGTGGCTATGTTGCTGAGGTGGTTATGTTGTAGATGTTGTTGGGTGGCTATGTTGCTGAGGTGGTTAAGTTGTAGATGTGGCTGAGGTGGTAATGAGGTAAACTGTTTATGACTTACTAGTTAATTCAGGCTTAATAAAATTTAAACGTTAATTCCTCTACTTCTTTTAACAGAAGGGTGCGGGGGGCGGGGGTGGTTAGTTCGAGAGTTTATGGTTGATGTCTTCATTCGATTCCCATGTAAAAAAATCTATGCTCCATGTAAAGTAATCTATGCTCCCATATAAAGAAATCTATGCTCCCATGTAAAGTAATCTATGCTCCCATGTAAAGTAATCTATGCTCGCATATAAAGTAATCTATGCTCCCATGTAAAGTATATATGCTCCCATATAAAGTAATCTATGCTCCCATGTAAAGTAATCTATGCTCCCATGTAAAGTAAACTATGCTCCCATGTAAAGTAATCTATGCTCCCATGTAAAGTAATCTATGCTCCAATGTAAAATAATCTATGCTACCATATAAAGTAATATATGCTCCCATGTAAAGTGAGCTATGCTCCCATATAAAGTAATCTATTCTCCCATATAAAGAAATCTATGCTCCCATGTAAAGTAATCTATGCTCCCATGTAAAGTAATGTATTGTCGCATATAAAGTAATCTATTCTCCCATGTAAAGTAATATATGCTCCCATGTAAAGTATCTATGCTCCCATATAAAGTAATCTATGCTTCCATGTAAAGTAATCTATGCTCCCATGTAAAGTAATCTATGCTCCCATGTAAAGTAATCTATGCTCCCATGTAAAGTAATCTATGCTCCCATGTAAAGTAATCTATGCTCCCATGTAAAATAATCTATGCTCCGATATAAAGTAATATATGCTCCCATGCAAAGTAATCCTATGTAAAGTAATCTATGCTCTAATGTAAAATAATCTATGCTCCCATATAAAGCAATATATGCTCCCATGTAAAGTAATCTATGTTCCCATATAAAGTAATCTATGCTCCCATGTGAAGTAATCTATGCTCCCATGTAAAGTATCTATTCTCCCATATAAAATAATATATTCCCCCATGTAAAGTAATCTATGCTCCCATATAAAGTAATCTATTCTCCCATGTAAAGTAATCTATGCTCCCATGTAAAGTAATATATGCTCCCATATAAAGTAATCTATGCTCCAATGTAAAGTAATATATGCTCCATGTAAAGTATCTATGCTCCCATATAAAGTAATCTATGCTTCCATGTAAAGTAATCTATGCTCCCATGTAAAGTAATCTATGCTCCCATGTAAAGTAATCTATGCTCCCATGTAAAGTATCTATGCTCCCATGTAAAGTAATATATGCTCCCATGTAAAATAATCTATGCTCCGATATAAAGTAATATATGCTCCCATGTAAAGTTATCTATGCTCCCATATAAAGTAATCTATGCTCCCATGTAAAGTAATCTATGCTCCCATGTAAAGTAATTTATACCGCTATGTAAATTAATCTCTGTGAGTTCCCCGGCATCACGTAAAGCCATGTGACAGTGCCTAGTTGTGCACTGTAAACAAACTAAAAGCATTTTAATATGGGCGCTGAGTGACATGCCAGATATTCAGGAGTGTTTATAGTAGTTGTCATGGTTACGTCAACCAGATTTGTTTTGACTTTTTGATTAGATGATCAAATTCAATGCGGGGTGGGGGGGGGAATAAGTCAATGATAATTCCCTGATAACACTTTGGTTTGGAGTGTCGGTATCACAGGTACTGTCGGTACATCCGGATAGAACTGTCACATGTACTTCGGTACGTCTGGATAGAACTGTCACATGAGCTTGCTCTAGACCTGGATGGAGCTGTCACATGCACTGTCAGGACAGCCGCATAACACTGTCACATGTACTGTCAGGACAGCCGTATAGAACTGTCACATGCACTGTCAGGACAGCCGTATACAGCTGTCACATGCACTGTCAGGACAGCCGTAACAGCTGACTTAACCAGATGACCACATCAAGAACAACATTTGTTTTCGTTTGGAAAAGTTCTATTTATAGCTCACGATGTTGTGTAAGTTCTATTTATAGCTCACGATGTTGTGTGAGTTCTATTTATAGCTCACCATTTTGTGTAAGTTCTATTTATAGCTCACGATGTTGTGTAAGTTCTATTTATAGCTCACGATGTTGTGTAAGTTCTATTTATAGCTCGCGATGTTGTGTAAGTTCTATTTATAGCTCACGATGTTGTGTAAGTTCTATTTATAGCTCACGATGTTGTGTAATTTCTATATATAGCTTACTTGTATAAGTTTGAAAATGGGTTTATTTGACAAGTTACTTTATTGATTGAATCAATTGTTCACTATTTCATTCATTCAACCAAATGTTCACTATTTCATTCATGCAAACAAGTTTTCACAATTTCATCAAATCAACCTAGTTTTCTGGATTTCATTCATTCATTCATTTTAGTGTTCAACATTTCATTCCTTTAATCTTGTGTTCAGTATTTCATTCCTTTAATCTTGTGTTCACCATTTCATTCCTTTAATCTAGTGTTCACTATTTCATTCCTTTAATCTTGTGTTCACTATTTCATTCATTTAATCTTGTGTTCACTATTTCATTCCTTTAATCTTGTGTTCACTATTTCATTCCTTTAATCTTGTGTTCACTATTTCATTCCTTTAATCTTGTGTTCACTATTTCATTACTTTAATCATGTGTTCACTATTTCCTTCCTTTAATCATTGTTCACTATTTCATTCCTTTAATCATGTGTTCACTATTTTATTCCTTAAATCTTGTGTTCTCTATTTTATTCCTTTAATCTTGTGTTAACTATTTTATTTCTTTAATCTTGTGTTCACTATTTCATTCATTTAATCTTGTGTTCAATATTTCATTCCTTTAATCTTGTGTTCACTATTTCATTCCTTTAATCTTGTGTTCACTATTTCATTCCTTTAATCTTGTATTCACTATTTTATTCCTTTAATCTTTTGTTCACTATTTCATTTCTTTATTCTTGTGTTCACTATATCATTTCTTTAATCTTGTGTTCACTATTTTATTCCTTTAATCTTGTGTTCACTATTTCATTCCTTTAAACTTGTGTTCACTATTTCATTCCTTTAATCTTGTGTTCACTATTTCATTTCTTTAATTTTGTGTTCACTATTTCATTCATTTAACCAAGTTTTCACTATTTCATTCTTTTAATCTTGTGTTCACCATTTTATTCCTTTAATCTTGTGTTCACCATTTTATTCCTTTAATCTTGTGTTCACTATTTCATTCCTTTAATCTTGTGTTCACTATTTCATTCTTTTAATCTTGTGTTCACTATTTCATTCCTTTAATCTTGTGTTCACTATTTCATTCATTTAACCAAGTGTTCACTATTTCATTCTTTTAATCTTGTGTTCACCATTTTATTCCTTTAATCTTGGGTTCACCATTTTATTCCTTTAATCTTGTGTTCACTATTTCATTCCTTTAATCTTGTGTTCACTATTTCATTCCTTTAATCTTGTGTTCACTATTTCATTCCTTTAATAATGTGTTCACTATTTAATTCCTTTAATCTTGTGTTCACTATTTCATTCTTTTAATCTTGTGTTCACTATTTCATTCATTTAATCTTGTGTTCACTATTTTATTCCTTTAATCTTGTGTTCACTATTTCATTCTTTTAACCTTGTGTTCACAATATCATTCCTTAAATCTTGTGTTCACTATTTCATTCCTTTAATCTTGTGTTCACTATTTCATTACTTTAATCATGTGTTCACTATTTCCTTCCTTTAATCATTGTTCACTATTTCATTCCTTTAATCATGTGTTCACTATTTTATTCCTTAAATCTTGTGTTCTCTATTTTATTCCTTTAATCTTGTGTTAACTATTTTATTTCTTTAATCTTGTGTTCACTATTTCATTCATTTAATCTTGTGTTCAATATTTCATTCCTTTAATCTTGTGTTCACTATTTCATTCCTTTAATCTTGTGTTCACTATTTCATTCCTTTAATCTTGTATTCACTATTTTATTCCTTTAATCTTTTGTTCACTATTTCATTTCTTTATTCTTGTGTTCACTATATCATTTCTTTAATCTTGTGTTCACTATTTTATTCCTTTAATCTTGTGTTCACTATTTCATTCCTTTAAACTTGTGTTCACTATTTCATTCCTTTAATCTTGTGTTCACTATTTCATTTCTTTAATTTTGTGTTCACTATTTCATTCATTTAACCAAGTTTTCACTATTTCATTCTTTTAATCTTGTGTTCACCATTTTATTCCTTTAATCTTGTGTTCACCATTTTATTCCTTTAATCTTGTGTTCACTATTTCATTCCTTTAATCTTGTGTTCACTATTTCATTCTTTTAATCTTGTGTTCACTATTTCATTCCTTTAATCTTGTGTTCACTATTTCATTCATTTAACCAAGTGTTCACTATTTCATTCTTTTAATCTTGTGTTCACCATTTTATTCCTTTAATCTTGGGTTCACCATTTTATTCCTTTAATCTTGTGTTCACTATTTCATTCTTTTAACCTTGTGTTCACAATTTCATTCCTTAAATCTTGTGTTCACTATTTCATTCCTTTAATCTTGTGTTCACTATTTCATTACTTTAATCATGTGTTCACTATTTCCTTCCTTTAATCATTGTTCACTATTTCATTCCTTTAATCATGTGTTCACTATTTTATTCCTTAAATCTTGTGTTCTCTATTTTATTCCTTTAATCTTGTGTTAACTATTTTATTTCTTTAATCTTGTGTTCACTATTTCATTCATTTAATCTTGTGTTCAATATTTCATTCCTTTAATCTTGTGTTCACTATTTCATTCCTTTAATCTTGTGTTCACTATTTCATTCCTTTAATCTTGTATTCACTATTTTATTCCTTTAATCTTTTGTTCACTATTTCATTTCTTTATTCTTGTGTTCACTATATCATTTCTTTAATCTTGTGTTCACTATTTTATTCCTTTAATCTTGTGTTCACTATTTCATTCCTTTAAACTTGTGTTCACTATTTCATTCCTTTAATCTTGTGTTCACTATTTCATTTCTTTAATTTTGTGTTCACTATTTCATTCATTTAACCAAGTTTTCACTATTTCATTCTTTTAATCTTGTGTTTACCATTTTATTCCTTTAATCTTGTGTTCACCATTTTATTCCTTTAATCTTGTGTTCACTATTTCATTCCTTTAATCTTGTGTTCACTATTTCATTCTTTTAATCTTGTGTTCACTATTTCATTCCTTTAATCTTGTGTTCACTATTTCATTCATTTAACCAAGTGTTCACTATTTCATTCTTTTAATCTTGTGTTCACCATTTTATTCCTTTAATCTTGGGTTCACCATTTTATTCCTTTAATCTTGTGTTCACTATTTCATTCCTTTAATCTTGTGTTCACTATTTCATTCCTTTAATCTTGTGTTCACTATTTCATTCCTTTAATAATGTGTTCACTATTTAATTCCTTTAATCTTGTGTTCACTATTTCATTCTTTTAATCTTGTGTTCACTATTTCATTCATTTAATCTTGTGTTCACTATTTTATTCCTTTAATCTTGTGTTCACTATTTCATTCTTTTAACCTTGTGTTCACAATTTCATTCCTTAAATCTTGTGTTCACTATTTCATTCCTTTAATCTTGTGTTCACTATTTCATTCCTTTAATCTCTTGTTCACTATTTCATTTCTTTATTCTTGTATTCACTATATCATTTCTTTAATCTTGTGTTCACTATTTAATTCCTTTAATCTTGTGTTCACTATTTCATTCCTTTAAACTTGTGTTCACTATTTCATTCCTTTAATCTTGTGTTCACTATTTCATTCTTTTAACCTTGTGTTCACAATTTCATTCCTTAAATCTTGTGTTCACTATTTCATTCCTTTAATCTTGTGTTCACTATTTCATTCATTTAATTGTGTGTTCAATATTTTATTCCTTTTATCTTGTGTTCACTATTTTATTCCCTTAATCTTATGTTCACCATTTTATTCCTTTAATCTTGTGTTCAATATTTCATTCTTTTAATCTTGTGTTCACTATTTCATTCTTTTAACCTTGTGTTCACAATTTCATTCCTTAAATCTTGTGTTCACTATTTCATTCCTTTAATCTTGTGTTCACTATTTCATTCATTTAATCTTGTGTTCACTATTTTATTCCTTTTATCTTGTGTTCACTATTTCATTCCTTTAATCTCTTGTTCACTATTTCATTTCTTTATTCTTGTGTTCACTATATCATTTCTTTAATCTTGTGTTCACTATTTTATTCCTTTAATCTTGTGTTCACTATTTCATTCCTTTAAACTTGTGTTCACTATTTCATTCCTTTAATCTTGTGTTCACTATTTCATTCTTTTAACCTTGTGTTCACAATTTCATTCCTTAAATCTTGTGTTCACTATTTCATTCCTTTAATCTTGTGTTCACTATTTCATTCATTTAATTGTGTGTTCAATATTTTATTCCTTTTATCTTGTGTTCACTATTTTATTCCCTTAATCTTATGTTCACCATTTTATTCCTTTAATCTTGTGTTCAATATTTCATTCTTTTAATCTTGTGTTCACTATTTTATTCCTTTAATCTTGTGTTCACTATTTCATTCCTTTAATCTTGTGTTCACTATTTCATTCATCCAATCAATATTTCTGTTCACTATTTCACTTATTTAATCAAGTGTTCACTAATTGATCATTCCATTCAAAGTATCTTTTTTTTAATTTAAAAATCACTCTTACTTTTACTACAGATCTTTAGACAATGTAGCAGTTCATTAACATTGTTTTAATTTGTTTCGTTTTCCTACATTAACACTTGACTTACACGCACCAAACTAATCGTGGTCCACTAATTGTTTACTGTCAATAAATGACGTATCTAGTGGTCCACAATTTGTATACTGTCAATAAATGACGCATCTAACCGTGGTCCACTAATTGTTTACTGTCAATAAATGACGTATCTAGTGGTCCACTAATTGTTTACTGTCAATAAATGACGTATCTAGTGGTCCACTATTTGTATACTGTCAATAAATGACGCATCTAACCGTGGTCCACTAATTGTTTACTGTCAATAAATGACGTATCTAGTGGTCCACTAATTGTTTACTGTCAATAAATTACGTATCTAGTGGTCCACTAATTGTTTACTGTCAATAAATGACGTATCTAGTGGTCCACTAATTGTTTACTGTCAATAAATGACGTATCTAGTGGTCCACTAATTGTTTACTGTCAATAAATTACGTATCTAGTTGTCCACTAATTGTTTACTGTCAATAAATGACGTTCTAGTTGTCCACTAATTGTTTACTATCAATAAATGACGTATCTAACCATGGTCCACTGATTGTTTACTGTCAATAAATGATGTATCTAACAGTGGTCCACTAATTGTTTACTGTCAATAAATGACGTATCTAACAATGGTCCACTATTTGTTTACTGTCAATAAATGACGTATCTAACTATGGTCCACTATTTGTTTACTGTCAATAAATGACGTATCTAACAATGGTCCACTATTTGTTTACAGTCAATAAATGACGTATCTAACAATGGTCCGCTAATTGTTTACTGTCAATAAATGACGTATCTAACCGTGGTCCACTAATTGTTTACTGTCAATAAATGACGCACCTAACCGTGGTCCACTAATTGTTTACTGTCAATAAATGACGTATCTATTCATGGTCCACTAATTGTTTACTGTCAATAAATGACGTATCTAACCGTGGTCCACTAATTGTTTACTGTCAATAAATGACGTATCTAACAGTGGTCCACTAGTTGTTTACTGTCAATAAATGACGTATCTAACCGTGGTCCACTAATTGTTTACTGTCAATAAATGACGTATCTAACAATGGTCCACTATTTGTTTACTGTCAATAAATGACGTATCTAACTATGGTCCACTATTTGTTTACTGTCAATAAATGACGTATCTAACAATGGTCCACTATTTGTTTACAGTCAATAAATGACGTATCTAACCATGGTCCACTATTTGTTTACTGTCAATGAATGACGTATCTAACAATGGTCACCTATTTGTTTACTGTCAATAAATGACGTATCTAACTATGGCCCACTAATTGTTTACTGTCAATAAATGACGTATCTAACAATGGTCCACTATTTGTTTACTGTCAATAAATAACGTATCTAACCATGGTCCACTAATTTGTTTACTGTCAATAAATGACGTATCTAACAATGGTCCACTAATTGTTTACTGTCAATAAATGACGTATCTACTCCACCCTCCCCAGGTGTTGGACGTCTGACCCTGTTGTTGAATGTCGTCGCTAGCTGCAGTGCCCCGGATGTAGGAAGTGACCGCCAAGATGAACAGGTCCGAGTGAGAGCTGTAAACACTAACCGTAGTGACCGGTACAGTCTGGTCAGCGTGGCGGCCAGCGAGAGGTCACCTGTTGATGTTGTGGTCAAGAAAGGTCAGGGGCTGTGGTCACCTGGTGATGTTGTGGTCAAGAAAAAAGGTCACGTGAAGAGGTCACCTGGAGATGTTGTTGTCAAGGAAGAGGGTCAAGTGAAGAGGTCACGTGGGTGATGGTGTAGTCAAGAAAGGAGGTCAAGTGAAGAGGTCACCTGGTGATGGTGTGGTCAAGAGTCGGCCATCGGGGTCTGTCAATGAGATCCCCCTATTTTAGGGTCGGGTCAGGAATCCCGCGCAGTGGATCTCAAAACATGTATACACACTCCACCCTAAAAGAAGGGAAGATTAAAAAGAAAACAGACAATTTGAAGAACATCAGCTCTTGGTATGTTTGCTATGACCGCATGATCCATGGTGGACAAACAGGTAGATCTTGTGATGCTCAAAGGTTGAATTTAACCAACACTTCAGGGGGTCAAGGTCAGGGTTGCAATGATGAGATCCAACCAACCAACAGTTCAGGGGATCAAGGTCTAGGGTACAGTCGGAGCAGATCTTGTTGTCCCACTTCCGGCATGAACGACACGTCATCAACCCAGGACGACAGCAACACGTCTTACTGTCACTGTGACGTCAAGTGTGCTCTGTTTGGTGACTGCTGTCCTGATCTGTTGGACAGCTGTCTTGGTTCGGACACCACTGACCGGATATTGCACTCCCCCCTTCAGTTCAGGAGCGACAATGCCGTCAATGTCACGGGTCTCAGTTTGTCCGATGCCCTCCAGAAATACCCGGATGATCTGGAAACACTTCTAGACAACATTCTGCTGAGTTACGGTTCCTGTGTCCACGAGGCCGGCGTCTTGATGGTGTCCAAGTGTCCAGTCACGGCAGGCGGCACACCAAGAGGTCAGTGTGAAAGTCCCGCGTCACATTTGACCCCGCCTGTAACCATCAACGTAACTCAAGGTCATTCGGTCAACTTTAGAAATGTGTTTTGTGCTCAATGTCACGGCCTTGACACACAGGAGGTCATAACTGTATGGCCGGCTCAGATTTCCTGCTCATACGATTACCCGAAGTCACCGTCAGAGTTGAGGAAACTTCTAGATTCGGACATCTGCCAAGTGGAGTTCACAAGACCAGCGAGCGTCATTGACGCACGGTTTTGTTTTAACGCGTCACAGAAAAATGTCTGCCAGCCACCCGAGGACAATCAGACTTGCGCACCAAGAGATGAGATGATGTGCAGACTTTACTTGGACCAAACTGGCCCGTTCAGGAACAGGCACTGCATGAAGTGCAACATCTCGTCTGTCGCACCAAGTTCTGAGAGGTGCTACCTAGGAGATCACCAGCCCTACGCTGGTGCTGCCCGGGGAGGCATCTTAATTATTCTGGACATTTTTGGAACATTCTCCAACACAATGACCGGCTCCACCCATTATCTGTGTGACGTCACTGAGATCTATGACGCAATCACGTCCGAGTGTCACGTGCTGGTGTGTCCATTCGGACACGAGCCTTATAAGGGAAAGTGTGTCAAGAGGGAAGCTGCGTACTACGTCACAGACCAGACCCAGCTGTTCCCCAATGGCTGGAACACACTGAGGATGTCAGCTGTTGATTTTCTCCCTTTGAATGCCTCGTGTTCCGTTATAACAGATAGTTTATTTCAATATCAGTTAGAGGATTTAAGGATTGATCAAATTTATATCAAAGTGAATGACGTCATAAAGGAAAATGACTTTCGTTTTCAGTCGTTGAAAAGACTTCGAGACAAAAATTTGACCTTGAACGGAGAAGACGGGCATGAGAGTATTGCTGTGTACTTAGGACTCACTGGTAATGTTACCATGGCAACGCTTCCAGAATTGGAAAAAACGACCAAATCCCTAAACG
Source organism: Ampullaceana balthica (assembly GCA_944989445.1). Lineage (NCBI taxonomy): Eukaryota > Metazoa > Mollusca > Gastropoda > Lymnaeidae > Ampullaceana > Ampullaceana balthica. The sequence goes on along the minus strand of CALYLW010000522.1, from coordinate 461,521 downwards.
ACGCGATCAATGGTGCGGGAAGGTACAAGTATTTTATCACAAACATGATGTACGGTCCACAATGTCCCGGCCTGATACCACCAGCTCGTCTAAGGGACTTCACTCTTCGGGAACACAAAGGCCGGGTCTACGCGGGGGTTAGCTCCCCACTCGCTAACGGCGTCTTTTATCCCCTGGAAAACATCGGGTATCGCTTGGAGCTCAACTTTAGCTCCGGAGTTAAGGAGGCCACGGTTTATGTGTGTGACGCCGCCGCCATTCTCGCCGCCAACTGCTCGGTGGTCAAGCATGACCTCAACCAGACAAGGCTCATCAACGGTTCTCACGAGCTTGTCATCAAGGGGACCGTCTATAAAGACGGGGATTACCTAATCGTGGACGACTCCGTGCTGGTGTGTGCGGTGGCACCAAAAGATCAACTGGACATGCCACGGACCATCCTGAGCTACACCTTGACCTCCGTCTCTTGTCTGCTGCTCCTGGTCATGCTCGGCGTCTACTTCCGGCATCCGGAGCTGCGCACCTTGCCAGGTAAGATGACGGCCAGTTTGGCAGCCACGATGACGTGGACGTTGTTGCTCAACCTCCTCTCGCTGGAGGACGTCAGAGACTCCCTGATGTGTCCAATCACAGCGGCCATCTGCCACGTGGTCACCTTGGCACAGTTTGGTTGGATGTCGGCCATTGCCGTCAACATGGCCTTGACCTTTGGCTCCCTCCGTGGGGTCAGCATCCAGCCACCGAAAAACGCTTTTTTTCCCGTTATAACCTCGCCGTGTGGGGGACCTCTGCCTGCCTCGTTCTCACGGCAGTGGTTCTCGACATATCAGAGCCTGACCCCCAGCAGAACGATGAGATTCCTGAGAGCAACATGACCTCTGACCTTTCATCAGAGCTACAAATAACCACGTTCCCTCGCTACGGCTACCCCCACTGCAGCTGGTTCTCTGGCGCCATGTGGACACGCCTGGCCTTCGTCATCGGCCCCTTCGCCCTGACCTACGTCATCAACGTCGTCTGCTACAGCATCACGTTGGCCGGGATCCACAAGGCCAGCCAGAACTCGGCCAAAGTGGGCAAGAGGCGATCAGACTTTGGCCCGCTGTCTCATTTACTTCAAACTGTCCACGGCCATGGGCTTCGCCTGGATTCTGTCCCTGGTCATCGTTGCTGACCCCGAGAACCAGGTCCTGGCCTACAGCTTCACTTGCTGCATCCTTCTCCAGGGGGCGCTACTTTTCATAGCCTTCATGTGCAACAGGCGAGTTTACTCCCTTTTGTTACCGGGAGAGTGCCTAAAACTACCTCGCCCAACAAAACAATGAGTGGCTCTACGACAAGCCCAAGTCCTTTGAGGGGTCAGTGGTGAGACAAGACATTATTGGTAGGGATTTGTGGTATGTTGGCCTAGTTTTACAGAATAGTTTATTGTTGGACTGTCCACTCGGATTCTTAGATCTAATAGACGATGGACTACTTAAGTGGTCAATATACTGTCCATTCGGAGTGAGTAGTATTAATTTTTAGTTTTTTTTAATTGTTCTTATCATTGATACATATCTTCATAAGTATCAGCTTTTGCAATCAGCTTTATCCTTTCGGATGCGTGGCAGAGTCAAATTATAGATCAGTGTTGTCCAACCGAAAATCGTTCACGGCACACTAAACTGGTAAAAAATTTGCGCGGCACACCTCACAAAAAAATAAATCAGTGTTTATTCAAAAGATGTTTCATAATTAATGAGATACTTGAGCGTTTTCTTTGGAGCAGATGAGCTCAAAACGCGGCTCATTGCTGGAAAAGCAAAGTCTCATTTCTCTGTCAATCATCTGCAGTCTTTCACGTTTGACGTATGCAAGCAGTTGCGCCTTTCCGCTGATGTCAGTACTTTCATCGATTTGCATTGCCCAGAGCTTTTGGATGTCGTCGGCTACTGCAAAATGCTCTTTAATTTGATTGTCCAAATCTGTCGAACTGTCAGCAATCCGACGTCCCATCGTCTGGTGAGACAATGGAATCTTATTTATTTTTTCAACAGCGTCGGGTCCCAACTCCATAGTCTCAACTGCGATTCGTAAGACGGCAATTGGCAATATGATTGTCTCAGCGCCCAAGTGAGATTTCTTTTGTTTGACCAAAAGATTTGCAATTTTATAGCTTGCTAACTGAGCTTTGACAGGAATTGAGGAACATTTCTTCATTAATTTTTATTGCTGCTCTAAGTTGGACCGAATGGATGCGAAATAACTTTTCGGCTTGTCTTTCAATCCTGGATGATTTGAGTTCAGATGCCGCTTCAGTTTACTGGGGTTCATGGACTCGTTGGACAATGTCATGTTACAATTAAGACAAAATGGAAGAGAAGGATCATTTGCACATTGTATGAAACCATACTCAAGATATTCATCGTGATATTTCAGTTTGGTAACATTCTTCTTGGATTTCGCAGCGCTCTCTCCATTTTGATGCTCGCTGGAATCCTTCTGGCTTCTCTTCAAAAAATTATCCATTTTGTGTACATTTAAGGTAGTTTAATATTACGTATCTATCATACAAGGACAAGTTTGTTGGGCGTTTGAAAAAAGTGGGCGCCGCAGCACAATCTATATTATATACATACTTTGTGTACATTTCAGGAATATTTCGTATTTATCATACAAGGATAAGTTACTTGGGCTTTTGACATAAAAAATAAAATTTAAAAAAAACTATTATAAAATACTTTGTGTACATTTAAGAAATTATAATATTACGTATTTATCATACAAGGACAAGGTAGTTGGGCTTTTGAAAAAGGTGGGCGCCGTAGGCGCCCTTAAAAAAGGGGGACTGCCTCACGCCTAACACCAAGGGATGTCACTCTGCTTTTTTTTAATATATAGACTTCAAAATCATAATCATTTTGGTTTCCAGATTAACATTAAACACCCTCCACACTATTATTAATAAAAATTGAACAATTTAATGCGGACATTCGAAAAGAGTTATTTTTTGGTGCAGTAATTTGGTGCGCTGCTTTCTAAAATTTCTCGCCGTAAAAAGATATTTTATGACGTCATTGTTTTAGCTCATATTTTAATTTTGGAAAAGGGAACGATGTAAAAAGAGGATTTAAGGATTGTTAATTATAAAATGCTTTGTGTACATTTCAGGAATATTTCGTATTTATCATACAAAGATAAGTTACTTGGGCTTTTGAAAAGGTTGGCGCCGTAGGCGCCCTAAAAAAGTTGGCGCCTCAGGTGCCACGGCGCCGCAGCACAACCTAGTTTATATAATATTTTTTTACAGTGCTAATCACCACACGATTTTTAAACTAATTTTAGAAATCAGCGCACCAAATTACTGCACCAAATAATAACTCTTTGAGTCAGTCAGCACTGTTTACAACACAAATGCTGACGTGAAAGGTTCGTGCGTTGTTTGGTTAATGTTAATATGGAAACCAAAATGGTTATGATTTTTCAGTTTATAGTTTCAATTTTTTAAAAAGCAGAGTGATATCCCTTAGCGTTAGGCCAAAGTGAGTCAGTCATACATAACTGAGGGTAAATATACATATGATGATACATAAAATGTTGTATGTAATATTTATCTGTTTCTCATCGATATACATCACGGTAAACAGCATCGATATACATCACGGTAAACAGCATCGATATACATCACGGTAAACAGTAGCGATATACATCACGGTAAACAGCATCGATATACATCACGGTAAACAGCATCGATATACATCACGGTAAACAGTAGCGATATACATCACGGTAAACAGCATCGATATACATCACGGTAAACAGCATCGATATACATCACGGTAAACAGTAGCGATATACATCACGGTAAACAGCATCGATATACATCACGGTAAACAGTAGCGATATACATCACGGTAAACAGTAGCGATATACATCACGGTAAACAGCATCGATATACATCACGGTAAACAGCATCGATATACATCACGCTAAACAGTTGCGATATACATCACGGTAAACAGCATCGATATACATCACGGTAAACAGTAGCGATACACATCACGGTAAACAGTAGCGATACACATCACGGTAAACAGCATCGATATACATCACGGTAAACAGTAGCGATACACATCACGGTAAACAGTAGTGATACACATCAAGGTAAACAGTAGTGATACACATCAAGGTAAACAGTAGCGATATACATCACGGTAAACAGCATCGATATACATCACGGTAAACAGCATCGATATACATCACGCTAAACAGTTGCGATATACATCACGGTAAACAGCATCGATATACATCACGGTAAACAGTAGCGATACACATCACGGTAAACAGTAGCGATACACATCACGGTAAACAGCATCGATATACATCACGGTAAACAGTAGCGATACACATCACGGTAAACAGTAGTGATACACATCAAGGTAAACAGTAGTGATACGAACTAACAAATTAACAGGCGTTAGTTTATACCAAATAATGATAAGGGAATAGTATCTGTATAGATTATCGGCAACATTATCTCAAGATGTCAACACAGTAACGTCATCACGTCTGCATCTCACGTGCCGACTGTTGTTTCGGGATTAAATGGCGGGATAATGATCACGTGGTTTGACTGTGGCTCGTGAGAAAGGTGCTATTGGCATGAATTCTGTGCAAACATTAGAGATTTGATTGGTTTATTTCTTACAGTCGTTAGTGGATATATTTGAACTGTTGGAAATGTTTTTGAATAATTATTTATGTGCCCAAAGATAATCAGCAAAAAAATAATGGTGGTTAGAAATACCCACCATCCACTACACCTTGATAAATCAAAAGTGCCAAGGGCGGTGGTAGGGCGGTAGTAGTGGCGGTGGTAGTGGCGATGGCAGGGGCGGTAATAGTGGCGGTGGTAGTGGCGATGCCAGGGGCGATGGTAGGGCGGTCGTAGAGTGGTAGTAGTGGCGGTGGAAGTGGCGATGGCAGAGGAGGTAGTAGTGGCGGTGGAAGTGGCGGTGGAAGTGGCGGTGGCAGGGGCGGTGGCGTTGAACGAACTTTCTTCGTTGACAAGAAAGCCCTTAATGACTTACATTATTTTATAAGACTCAATTACCTGAGATATTCGGATACTTCAACAGCGCGACTAAAACCGCAGATTTCAAACGCACAGTATTCCCCTTTAGTGTCGAACCATCGGGAATTACACCTGATTTTTTTATAGCAACGTTTGTCCGGCACACAGACAAGTTAACATGTGATGTAGACGCAATAATTTATCAACACACATAAACATAGTTGTGTTTTTGATCTACTTTACATCGAAGACATGATCATTATATTTTTTTTAAATTATAGGTAACCAGTTATAAATAAATCAAGACAGCGTATAGTTTACCAGTTGTGCATAAATAAGAACAACATCTGTGAATGTGAGTGTAGAAATAGAATAACAAACATTCCCAAAGCTGACCGTTCGCTCTCTGCCAAAACTACTTCTCCGACTCCTGCCCTCCCTATCATACTGGACTTTTCTTTTATATTCCATCTCGTTGCTTGCGCTCTTCTGCTGAAACACATATTCTTTCTGTTGCTAGGACATGAACTAAAGCATTCGTTGAAAGGTATTCACTGTGTTATCTTAAACAATGGAATTCTCTCAGTTACACAATTGTAACATTACTACTATAGGAATCTTCCTAACTGCACTCAAATATCTTCAGACTATACTCCCCGGACTGACGACCCGACCTTCCTTTGACCTTTACACGTATCATATGAGCACCATCCGTGTGATTATCTTTTGTTAATTACATATGTTTACAATAGAATGTATTTGTCTAGTTTGTTATGTAAAGCTTCGGGTACCACGCCATTTAAGTTATCATATTATTATGTTATTAAAGTATGTAAGTTATCATATTATTATGCTATTAAAGTATTTAAGTTATCATATTATTATGTTATTAAAGTACACTTGTAGTTGTAGATAAGATCAACAAAAGTCAACGAAAAGCACACGCAAGTATCGTTTTGTCAAAAGTAGTCAATACTTTTGAATTATCGATATTTTAGAAGTAACCAGTGAGAATATTTCAAGAGGAATCATCGACTGAACCGATTACTTTAGAAGTGGTATTGATACGGTCAATGAATACAATTGAGGACAGAATCAACATTCAAGTCTGTAGTATCTCGAGATGAGATCAGACAGCGTTTACAGAAATGACGTCACGGGGATGGGATTAACCTCCTCTTATTTATTTTAGAAAAGTAATTTCTTTTAATTTTTAAATTTTGTGCGTAGACAACCATTAAGCAAAGATACGCAAACATCTCGGGGTTAGTTTTTGTTATTTACTAAAATTGCTCATTTGGAAAGGGCAGACAAGTCTGACTAGCACATCAAGACTAAAAGGGAAGGCACTTGGAAACCTGGTCAAATTGCGGTCGAAATTGTTTGAACATGAAGCAATTTCAACGGATCAATTTGACCAATCGCTTCATTGAGCTGTCAAGTGTGCAAGCAGTGAGCAACAGAAACTAGTCTGGGAAACAAGGGAGATAATATTTTGATATCGGTGCCGATAATTATACTGGACAATCTACAAGATGACACCAACCACCAGACGTCAGCAGACGATAACCCACGAGAAAACACCGACCACCAACCACAAAACACCGACCACGAAACACAAAACACCGACCACTAATCAGTGATAGCGTGATCTGCAGACGAGACAGAACTTACCCAGGGGAGACCAGCCATGGTTTCTGTTCTCTTTGTGATTGGTAAGTTCAGAATAAAACTAGATTTTTTTATTACATTGTATAAATTTTGGTTAACATTAACGTGTGATGACGTAGTGGCATTGAATAAAACAAACAAGTAAATTAATCACTTTTCGATGACAACTAAAATAAATGACCGAAATAAAAGAGCAAATTTTTATATTTGTTCAAACTAAAGACCAGCGTCTGATCACTTGGACGGCCATGGTGGCAACAGTATGTAAAGAGATTACGTACAATTGGTGACGTTTGAAGTTTTCTGTACAACTGCGCATGTTTTTCGGGGGATTGATCCCATCTCATGTTTCCTTTTTATTGACGTCACATGTGACGTCAGCACGCAGTCCTATGTTCATTGAGACTGGATTTATTAATTTTATTTTTTTTTCAGAAAAGAAAAAAACTGCATTTTTTTCGAAAATATATTCAGGCTCATTGAGGTCTTTCTAACTTTAACTTTATTATTATTATATTTTTTAAGGGAAACTTTTTTTTTAATTTACATATTTGATTTTTTGTTTTTAAATAATAGAATCGCGAATGACTAAATAAAATCATGTCTCCGCGCCGTGATCCAAAATGTTCACTGAAAGTCAGGGAGTCTCAAATTTGTTTTTGTACCGCTGCAGACGTAGTGTATGTCTGAAGTCATGTCCACCCATGTCTTCACTAATGTTGATCGTTTCCTCACAGATGAATAGAGTCACACTAATGTCAACAAATAACTTTTATCTAACAGTTGTGGCGTTGGCATCTTGCTCCTTACAACCTATGTTAACAACTGGCGGCCATTTTGACATGAGGTCAGAGGCAGACGGTCTAAATAACCTTCGCCTAAAAATTAGCGGGAAGGGAAGTAACTCTCATCCTGAAGCGAAGGGAGATGACTCTAACGAGCTGCTCACAACTCAAACAACGGAGAACCATCTCGGCGCCACATTAAACAGAAACGTGCGGAGTCTGTCTTGGCCGCTTCAAATAAAGGAATATCGCCTGACGACGGCAGCCACCACAGACACCAAGACAGCTGCCGCAACAACAACAACAATAGATGGCAAGGAAATAAGCCCACACTATGGCGCAGGTCTGACGTCACATTACGACCTACCAGAGGCGGCCCCAGACGACGGATCAAAGACACCGTTTGAAGAGACGCTGTTGGGGGGCGTGGCCGTGGGTTGTGACGTGACCTTGTTCTGCCAGTTTGACAGATGTCCGAATGTCCAGTTCAACAGCGATGTCGTGTTGAACGAGGAGATCAGACGAAAGTATGACGTCACCCGTCGTTCCAACAAAATGAGCCCATCGCCACTCTCCGACACCGACAGCACGCAACGGACAGCAATTGGTTTGACCGACAGCATGCGACCGACAACAGACAAAAATGATTGGTCGATGTCGCCCGACACGAGACCATGGTTCAATGTAACGGGTGACACCGTCACATCACGTGTCAACGAATCGTTCCATATATGGTCTGATGTGTTAGAGGTAGACTTTCTCAACCCAAGCACCGGGTACCAGAAAGACAGTTCCCCAACGGATTTCTCCTGTCCCGCCGACCACCAGCTGGGAGGATCGTGCTCGTGTGACAGGAAGTGCGTCATCTACGGGGACTGCTGCGTCGACGTGTTCTACAGCTGCAACAGGCTCAACGCCACGGAGGACATCATTCACTTCATACGGAAAACTTCTGAAAAATCGACTTCTAAAAATAGTTGGGAATCTCCTAATAAAAATAGTTGGGAATCTCCTTCTAAAAATAATAGGGAATCTCTCCCTAATCCCAGTAAGTCGGTAATGAGCCCCGAAGATCACATGTTGATGACGTATGGCGCGTGCGTCACGGTGAGGCGCTACCCCGAGCAACATGTGATGATGGTGGGGATTTGCGCGCCCCAAAATGTGTCAGAGTCGGCACCCAGAGGGGAATGCCAGTCGGATCACGCCCTGCTGCCGCCAGTGGTTGGGGAGGTTCATGGGGCAAGGGTCACGTTCAAGAATGTCTTCTGTGCGTTGTGTCACGGCCTTGACCCTGACGATCTCATCGTCTGGTCGGTCGAGATCCACTGCGGTGACGTCATATCGCACGATGACGTCACGGCCATGTCGGAGGTTGACGTCATCCGCCGTGTTGAAGTTGGCGTCTGCAACGTGACGTATCACCACCCCGACCTCACCTGTCAACCCAGGTACTGCCAACCCCGTGCACGTCTCAATGACGAGCAGAGGTCACAGCTGACACACAACGTGGCGTCTGGACTTTGCTCGGCAGACGATGAGCTGCTGTGCAGATCTTACGTCTTTCCGGACGGCGGTTACAAGAACCCCCACTGCAGGAAGTGCCTCGCTGTTCCAACAGCTGCGAGAACCAAGCGGCAAGCTCTCGGCCTCAACTGCGAGGTCATCAGACCTCCCGTAATCAGGGGCGGCGTCCTCCTCATCCTGGACTTGTTTGGGCGATACAGTGGGTCCGGGGGCAGCCATGTCGTCACATTTAATTTATGCGGCGACTCAGAGGTCTACGACCCCTTAGCCCAGACCTGCCGGACGCTCCTGTGCACGAGGGGATACAAACCTCACCAGGGGCGATGTCAGGTGGACACGGCGGTGGTCCCCGTGCTGGACGGCGGTCAGCAGCTGTTCCCCAACACGTGGCGTCTCCTCAAGTTCTCAACGAATGTCACGTCATATTGGAATGTTTCTTGCGGGAAGATTATGCAGGACTTAAATACTAGCGACGCCTGGTCCCTTGTCAACATATCTTTATCACTTTTACCAGGGGTTAAAGGTCAGCGACCAATGGAACGTGACAACCTTGATCTTCAATGTTCCAACGGAATGTCACCCACTAACTACCCAACCGTCGTAAGCGTCCACTTTCTAACAGAACTCAAACCGGAAGTCAGTGTCGGAAGCTTGCCTCTCGTCCAGAAGATGTCACGTGACCTGATGACGTATTTGGGCGCCAGCCACGCCACCTGGATGTGGGTGACGAATATGATCAAAGACGAGATGTGCCAAGATCACGCGCGGCTCGTGACGTACACCGATGCGTCCTTGACCTACAGCGACAATGCCACCTACGCAGTCACCCCAGGCACACCTCCTTCGTTCTATCCTGTCAGCCACGTCGGCTTCGATGTCACCCTGAATGACCTTGACCCCGGTGGTGGCCTTGAACTCAGGGCGGTGCACGTGTGCCGTGAGGGTGAGTTCTATGACAACTGTTCCGTCGTCTCCTACAGCATCAACGAAACAACGTTCAACTCGTCCCACCTCATCATACTGGCCACCAATCAAGTCTACGCCCCTGACAAGTTCAAAGTGCGAGGCGGGAGTGTCCTCGTGTGTTCGGAGTTCAAATTTGCCCGGCGGTCGACCGTCAGCTCCCTGAGCTCCGGAGATCTCCTTTACCGGACGCTGAGCTGGGTGATGACGTCACTGGCCTGCCTGTTTCTCCTGGCCATGGTGGTCCTGTACTGCGTGTTTCCCGAGCTGGCCACCTTGCCAGGTAAGATGACCGCTAGCCTGGCCGGCACCATGATGATGACGTTTCTATTCAACCTCCTGACGTTGGTGGATGTCCACGTCGCTTACGTCTGCCCCGTGCTGGCGGTGGTCAGCCACGTGGTCACTCTGGCACACTTCGGGTGGATGTCTGCCATCGCCCTCCACATGGCCTTGACCTTTGGTTCACGTGCCGTGACGTCACACGGACAGAGGAACTCCTTCCTGCTGTACAACGTCGCCGTGTGGGGAGGCTCGGTCACCATTGTTGTGACGTCAGTCGGCCTTGACCTGTCCCATTCTGACAACCCACCCACCCCTATCGGGCCGATGGTCGGGATCTCGGAAAACTGGACCGCCAGCGAGGTGTCACACGTCACGTCTACGTCACCTGGCTTCCCTCGCTACGGCTACCCCCACTGCACCTGGTTCTCTGGCGCCATGTGGACACGCCTGGCCTTCGTCATCGGCCCCTTCGCCCTGACCTACGTCATCAACGTCGTCTGCTACAGCATCACGTTGGCCGGGATCCACAAGTCCAGCCAGAACTCGGCCAAAGTGGGCAAGAGGCGGTCCGACTTGGCCCGCTGTCTCATTTACTTCAAACTGTCCACGGCCATGGGCTTCGCCTGGATTCTCTCCCTTCTGATTAACTTTGCCCCGGAAGAGGAAGCGCTGCCCTACTTGTTTGTTGTGCTTGTCTTCCTGCAAGGCGTCATGCTCTTCATGGCGTTCATGGGCAACAGCCGCGTCTACAGGGTGGTCACGGGGAGAATCAAGATGAGAACCGCCCAACGCACGACCACGGAGTCGAAGGTTGTCAGTTCTGTCTACACCAACCAGGTCTAGGGTTGTCAGTTCTGTCTACACCAACCAGGTCTAGGGTTTTCAGTTCTGTCTACATCAACCAGGTCTAGGGTTGTCAGGTATAGGGTTGTCAGATCTAGGGTTGTCAGATCTGTCTACATCAACCAGGTCTATGGGTTGTCAGTTTTGTCTACATCAACCAGGTCTAGGGTTGTCAGTTCTGTCTACACCAACCAGTTCTAAGGGTTGTCAACTTTGTCTAAAACAACCAGTAGTTGTCTTTCTGTAAATATATTCGTAGTTCATGCACAGCCTCGCTAGTCAAATACTATTCTAACTAATAGTGTTATCAAGTCTAGAATGCAGAAGCGCGTACCTGGGTTTTCCCTCGCCCTTGGCTAATTCATTTTTGGCGCCCTTGAAAAATAGGGAAAATACTAAATTATGTAGAATAAATTGATTATTGAAGGATTAGCCCTCGGCGCCCATGGCAACTGCCCCGATGCCAAGTCGTTGTTACGCCTCTGCTAGAATGACGTAGCTGTGTTCACGTTGACGTAGCTGTGTTGACGTATAAACCAGACCTGGTGTCTGGTGGTAGTGGTAGCCATCTCGAAGTCAGCAGACATCAAGCGGGATAATTCATTCAAAATTAAGGTATGCAATCTCACCCAAAGCCAACGGTCGCAATCATGCAACAATCATGCAACAATCATGCAGCAATCAAAGGACTAAAGCATAGAGCGGAGTAATTACTGGAATTTAAAAATTTATTGTATTTTTTTAAAAAGGGGAAAAATATGTTTGCACAACTATTAATACTCTGAACCGATCACGACAGTTGTATGTTATATACAGAGTCCGTCCTCCAGCACTGACCAGCCGGACCATGATGGTCAAGCCGTGTCCATCCCTCACAGAACACATCATGCGACACGACCTGTAGAGACAGAAGACAGATTTGTACTCATTGTTGTCAAACTGAGAAATAAAAGTGTGTCTTAGATTTCCTTGTGTTTTTTTTAAAAATACATTTGGAAGGTCAAGGTCGGGATGGATGGAGTTCAAGGACGGTTAAGCATTGGTTAAATAATGTTTTTGTTTATTTTTTAAACGTTCTTTTTGTAGAATATTTGTCTGGAGTTTATTTTGTCTATTGTTGATAAATATTTTCACTTTTTACACAGAATTTAATATTTGATTTAAAACAAGGGCAAATTTTGAGAGGCGAGTTATTTCCCTTCAGTCATCTTGGAGGTGACAATTTTATCTACAGGTTACTAGAAATATCATAATGTATTAACAAGAAATATCATAATAAAGTAACTAGAAATATCATAAAAAAGTAACTAGAAATATCATAATGAAGTAACTAAAAATTTAATGAATTAACTATAAATATCATAATAAAGTAACTATAAATATCATAATGAAGTAACTAGAAATATCATAATGAAGTAACTATAAATATCATAATAAAGTAACTATAAATATCATAATGAAGTAACTACAAATATCATAATGAAGTAACTAGAAATATCATAATGAAGTAACTAGAAATATCATAATGAAGTAACTAGAGATATCATAACCGGGAAACCAACAATGTCATTGCCATCAACATGAGATTACTCACCATGACTAATGAAGCGCCACAATTCCGCCTCCCCATCTATTTCTCTCCTTCCAGGTGGTGGTTGTTGAAGTCGTTACTGTCCAAGTCTTGGGGAACAGCCCTGTCCGCAGACCTGTAGAACAGCCTTTGGTTTCTGTTGCTGTCTTTCACTGTTTGCCTGGGATTGCGTTGTCTGTTGTTGTTGTTGTTATTGTTGTTGGTGGTGAAGGGCCATTTCCCAAGGTCAGGGTTGCCGTTGATGTCAACCTGAGGTTGGACGACCTGAGGTGATGAAGGTCAAGAACAAGCACTCTTATAAATTTTTTAAACTTAAAAATTTGTTCAGCCAAATTTTCCCCAAATTCAACCGCAGAATTCCCAAGTTTGGCCATAGATTCCCCTATATTTGACCACAGAATTCCCAAGTTTGGCCATAGATTCCCTTATATTTGACCACAGATTTACCAAGTTTGGCCATATGTTCCCCTATATTTGACCAAGATTTCCTAATTATCCTTAGAGTTAAATAAACCTATTCCATAAAAAAAAACCATAACGTTGCTAGCTTCCAACATTTTCTATATATTTGGGCACTGATGAAAAAAAAACCCTTTAAAAACTTTACTTCTACGTCATTAACTTTTGAATATTAGAGACCTCTAAAAATTTGTATTCATTGTCGTGCTATATCAAATGTCCTCAATATCTTGGTTATTTCGTCATCAAAATGGGTTTATTGTTGAAATTGCGTCATCAAAATTGGAGCACTGTTTTAAAAGATTCATTTATCTTAATAGCATAAAGTGCCACTGACCTGGTTAGGTCCACCTTGGAATGGGTACGTTCTGCCACCTTGCTGGAAACAAGAAAAACTCAGTTAACAACATTTGACAGCCAGGCCTATAAACTAAAGTCTATGTAACATACACATTCAAGTTAACACCAAGTGTAACAATAACAACGAGACGTGACCTGAACACAATTTTTAGTAAAACGCACAACGCATTTAACGCCAAATGCAACTTAAGTTGTGATAGATATATCTTTTTCCCTGTTTCTTTCTCTTTAATCTTAATGATGTTGAAGGTGTTCCTATAACGAAAGAAGGCGTCCCGCCGATACAACTCATCTTATGGTTTTTTGATCTAATGAATCCAGTTGAATCATTTGCTTGTTTTAAATATTAGCCAGTCACTAAGAAGTCCAAGATAATTCACTATGATTTATTGCAATCATGGCACTGGTATTTTGGGGTCGCTAAATACAACAAAACAAAGTCAACAATAGATGCGTCACGTGTCACTAGTGATGATATAATGATGCGTTGTGTCATTTCTCTAACAGACCCACCATTTTCCCCGGGATGGCTATGTGACATTTTGTGTGGGTGTTGTGTGGGTGTTGTGTAGGTGTGACATTTTGTGTGGGTGTTGTGTGGGTGTTGTGTTGGTGTTGTGTAGGTGTTGTGTGGGTGTTGTGTAGGTGTTGTGTAGGTGTTGTGTAGGTGTTGTGTAGGTGTTGTGTGGGTGTTGTGTGGGTGTTGTGTGGGTGTTGTGTGGGATATAAATAAGGATATTTGTAAAGAGTAGATACCAGTGTGCCACATGGTGGGGCCACCTCTGAAGCTGAGAGACACCTCTGTTGGGGCTCGTCGTACACAGTACCTGGGGACAGAATCAGGACGATGACGTCATCAGTGGGAATTATCTAAGATGTTAAAATCTTGCATTATGGGGAGACTTCATTACGTTAATGTGGGTCAGGTAGCAAACACTTTCAAATTTTAAAATAATTTTATCACAGTTTAATCCAAGCATTCATATAATACAACACCCTCATTTTAATATTAGGCATTTGAAAAGTGTTTAAATTTTAATTGTCTAAATTAGAAGTGCAATAACATTTGTCATTAAAGGGAAATAACTTTCTATAGTGGTAAAGTTCGCTTTTCCATGCTTACCTTCTCTTGTATTCTAAATGACGTAGCCGTCACCCAAATAACCCCCTAGTCCCTGACATAACGATGACGTCACAGCACGACCTACCTTCACTGCACCTCTGGTGACCCAGGTAACGGCCGTAGGAGCACGTGTAGTAGAAGGTGCACGGAGGGAAGTTCTCTACGGGGTCTAGGTCCTGGTCGGGGTACCTGTGGCCGGGACCGTTGTACACGAGGCAGTTCTCTGGGACTGAGTTACAGGGGAACGTCACGGCTTCGGAGGCTCTGAGGATACAATCAGTTAGGGTATTGGAGTGTACGTACATCCCGCTGTGAGGACCGCTCGTAATACTACGATTTCGTCAAGTGAGAGATTCCCCACTTTCTTAGACCCCTCCCACAAACACACATCAAAACCTGTCAACTTTCTTAGACCCCTCCCCACACATCAAAACCTGTCAACTTTCTTAGACCCCTCCCACAAACACACATCAAAACCTGTCAACTTTCTTAGACCCCTCCCACAAACACACATCAAAACCTGTCAACTTTCTTAGACCCCTCCCACAAACACACATCAAAACCTGTCAACTTTCTTAGACCCCTCCCACAAACACACATCAAAACCTGTCAATTTTCTTAGACCCCTCCCACAAACACACATCAAAACCTGTCAACTTTCTTAGACCCCTCCCACGCACATAAAAACCTGTCAACTTTCTTAGATCCCTCCCACACACCAAAACCTGTCAACTTTCTTAGACCCCTCCCATACACATCAAAACTTGTCAACTTTCTTAGACCCCTCCCACACACATCAAAACTTTTCCATAATCTTAGACCCCTCCCCCCCTCCTCCAGCACCACACAGAAGCAGAGACGTATTTAAATGGAGCACCAAAAATCTTCCAAGATCTAATCTGCTAATAAGTTCTACTAATTAATGATCTATGAGACCTCCACCGGTTTCTATGACAACTTACTGTACGCAGTCTCCATGTCGTCTATCATAAACCGTGCCATTGACGCAATCAATTTGTGCGTAGTGACCCGAGCGACAAATTCCATAAGAGCCGCATGCCCACCAATACCGGAAGTTCTCGGGCAGACCTGTGCAGTCATACTGAAACTCTCCTTCTTGGCAGTAGCTGAGGCCTGGAACAAATCAATAGCTCTCAAACTCTGGGTAGCAGTAACTATTTTACTCTATACAAATCAACGGTTCTAAAACTCTGGGTATCAGTAACAATTTTACTCTATACAAATCAACGGTTCTAAAACTCTGGGTATCAGTAACAATTTTACTCTATACAAATCAACGGTTCTAAAACTCTGGGTAGCAGTATTTATTTTACTCTATACAAACAAATCAACGGTTCTAAAACTCTGGGTAGCAGTAACTATTTTACTCCATACAAATCAACGGTTCTAAGACTCTGGGAAGCATTAACTATTTTACTCTATACAATCAAATCAACGGTTCTAAAACTCTCGGCAACATTAACTATTTTACAAACGAATCAAACCCTATGTCCTAATAGTATTTTACTCAATGTCTACAATAAACATTGACTACCGGGTGGACGTCTGGATCTTGACCAAACTTAGCATACAAGAACATGATGACTTGCATTTTAAATTTTTTAATTACTCTAGGAAATTGAACTCATAATATCTCCGTTTTCGTAGTCGCGGGACAAAATCCAGTTTGTCCAAAATTTTACGTATTTGTTTTGCATAATGAATTATGGTCCAGACAAAAATATAAGAAATAAAGTAGGGTGGTTTAAATTGACAACATATAATGAGGGTTTAAATTGACAACATATAATAAGGGTTTAAATTGACAACATATAATAAGGGTTTAAATTGACAACATATAATAAGGGTTTAAATTGACAACATATAATAAGGGTTTAAATTGACAACATATAATAAGGGTTTTAAATTGACAACATATAATAAGGGTTTTAAATTGACAACATATAATAAGGGTTTAAATTGACAACATATAATAGGGTTTTAAATTGACAACATATAATAAGGGTTTAAATTGACAACATATAATAAGGGTTTTAAATTGACAACATATAATAAGGGTTTTAAATTGACAACATATAATAAGGGTTTAAATTGACAACATATAATAAGGGTTTAAATTGACAACATATAATAAGGGTTTAAATTGACAACATATAATAAGGGTTTAAATTGACAACATATAATAAGGGTTTAAATTGACAACATATAATATGGTTTTAAATTGACAACATATAATAAGGGTTTTAAATTGACAACATATAATAAGGGTTTAAATTGACAACATATAATAAGGGTTTAAATTGACAACATATAATATGGTTTTAAATTGACAACATATAATATGGTTTTAAATTGACAACATATAATATGGTTTTAAATTGACAACATATAATATGGTTTTAAATTGACAACATATAATATGGTTTTAAATTGACAACATATAATATGGTTTTAAATTGACAACATATAATATGGTTTTAAATTGACAACATATTATGTTTTGGCTCTGAATTCGTTTATTCTACTCTATCATCTATGTCAATATAAATATTCATAAAATTATAGCATGTCAATGTAACTTTGAGAAAATGTAATAAACATTCATTTTAACATTTTAACATTTTAACATTCATGCTCAGGTATTGAACGAATAGTTTCCACTTCATTGGGGGTCGGGCCCCTATTTACTTCCCTTATATAATCTAAACACCATACATAGAGAATTAAACAACACTGATTCACCAATAACTACGTACATTTAACCCAAGTCATGTTGACAGCTGTACCCGTTGTGAAACAAACCGGTATTAAAATACTGGCTTATCGTTAAATGATCTTATCCTTGACTTCATTGGGGACTCGTCTAAGATGTTCTAGGAATGTTTTTAGTATTTTTAATTATTTTTTTTATAGATATCCTTGCATCTTTGAACTTTTTAAAGTGTGCCCCATTATTCGTCAGACTTATACAAAGTTTAATTACATGGAAACTTCGCAGAAGGATCATAGTATTTATAGATATTGCATTTCCTAGGAATTTTATGACTTTTTTAGCTCACAGGCTACTGCTGTAAGTGTTCACTGATTTCATTGGTTGACTTACCTACTGCTATAAGTGTTCACTGATTTCATTGGTTTACTTACAAAAGGATATAACTGTACACTGATTTCATTGGTTGACTTACCTACAGCTAGCAGCAACACACACGACGGGACTAAATACTTCATCCTTACAATACTGGTGCGGCTCCACACTATAAGGTACTGGTCTGCAGTGAGTTTCTTTGAGTGACCAACGGACGGCCTTATATACCGGCGGCCCGGTGCTAAGCCCGGCCAGAGGTGCCGGCTTACGCCCAGTCCCCGGCTTAAGTCGTCGTATCTCTGTGTACACCAGTCTAATTGCTGTGAGGCCTCAAGCAGAGCCTCGTGGCTCACTTCTGTGCAAACACACAGGAAGTGACATCAAACGAGCGACATGTCTGCTCCTCGGGTTTTTTATGTTTTTTTAAAGTTATTTTTAGAATTTATTTTTGGACCAGACGGACGAGCACGTCTTTTATTTTTGTGTGTCTTATATATTTGGTCTGTCTTATATATTTGGTCTGTCTTATATATTTGGTCTGTCTTATATATTTGGTCTGTCTTATATATTTGGTCTGTCTTATATATTTGGTCTGTCTTATATATTTGGTCTGTCTTATATATTTGGTCTGTCTTATATATTTGGTCTGTCTTATATATTTGGTCTGTCTTATATATTTGGTCTGTCTTATATATTTGGTCTGTCTTATATATTTGGTCTGTCTTATATATTTGGTCTGTCTTATATATTTGATATGTCTTATACATTTTATCTGTCTTAAAAATTTGGTCTTATTTATATATTTAGTCTGTCTTATAGATTAGGTCTGTCTTATGTATTCGGTCTGTCTGATATATTTGGTCTGACTTATATATTCGGTCTGTCTTATATATTTGGTCTGTCTTATATTATTATATTTGGTATGTCTTTTTATAGTTAGTCTGTCTTATACATTTGTCTATTGACAGTTGTCCACTGACAGTTGTCTATTGACAGTTGTCTATTGACAGTTGTCTATTGACAGTTGTCTATGACTCCTATGTTACAGTTCCAGGTTCAAATTAAGTTCATTTAAAAACAAAGGAACTTGATCCCAGGACAAATCATACGACCAGCATCGTCCTCTCATACAACACAGAAATCTATTTGTCTTTGTCTAGACCTAGCCACCCCTCCCCCCCCCCAACAACCTGGTCGTAATATCAACAAACAAAGGCAGACGACATGAGAGAATACTATTCTAGGTCAAGTCACAGCCCCACAGGTAAATGTTCAAGTAGGACACAGGTAAATGTTCAAGTAGGACACAGGTAAATGTTCAAGTAGGACACAGGTAAATGTTCAAGTAGGACACAGGTATATGTTCAAGTAGGACACAGGTAAATGTTCAAGTAGGACACAGGTGAATGTTCAAGTAGGACACAGGTAAATGTTCAAGTAGGACACAGGTAAATGTTCAAGTAGGACACAGGTAAATGTTCAAGTAGGACACAGGTAAACGTTCAAGTAGGACACAGGTATATGTTCAAGTAGGACACAGGTAAATGTTCAAGTAGGACACAGGTGAATGTTCAAGTAGGACACAGGTAAATGTTCAAGTAGGACACAGGTAAATGTTCAAGTAGGACACAGGTAAATGTTCAAGTAGGACACAGGTAAATGTTCAAGTAGGTCACAGGTAAATGTTCAAGTAGGACACAGGTAAATGTTCAAGTAGGACACAGGTAAATGTTAAAGTAAGACACAGGTAAATGTTCAAGTAGGACACAGGTATATGTTCAAGTAGGACAAAGTTAAATGTTCAAGTAGGACACAGGTAAATGTTCAAGTAGGACACGGGTAAATGTTCAAGTAGGACACAGATAAATGTTCAAGTAGGACACAGGTAAATGTTCAAGTAGGACACAGGTAAATGTTTAAGTAGGACACAGGTATATGTTCAAGTAGGACACAGGTAAATGTTCAAGTAAGACACAGGTAAATGTTCAAGTAAGACACAGGTAAATGTTCAAGTAGGTAACAGTTGTCTTGAACTAGTAGGTCATATGAGTTGCTCATCTCAAGAACCTCAAACCATCATATCATCATACAATCACACAATCATATCATCATGCGATCATCAATCATCACATTTTAGCGTAGACAATAATTGTTTTTGAACCATTACATTTGACCTCTCTCCACATTAATTATCTGCCCATTACTTATCTCCACATTAATCATCTGCCCATTACTTATATCCACATTAATCATCTGCCCTTTACTTATCTCTACATTAATCATCTGCCCATAACTTATATTCACATTAATCATCTGCCCATTACTTATATCCACATTAATCATCTGCCCATTACTTATCTCCACATTAATCATCTGCCAATTACTTATCTCCTCATTAATCATCTGCCCATTACTTATCTCCACATTAATCATCTGCCCATTACTTATATCCACATTAATCATCTGCCCATTACTTATCTCCACATTAATCATCTGCCCATTACTTATCTCCACATTAATCATCTGCCCTGAAATGGAACCCCATGGTAAGCAGAAAAGAGGCCGTCCCAAGAAACACTTGGCGCCGAGAATTGGAGGCAGATATCAAGAGAATTGGCCATGAATGGAAGATCCTGGAGAAGCTGGCCCAGGATAGAGATGCCTGGAGGTCTCTCGTAGGTGGCCTATGTACTTGGAGAAATCTCAGACGCCGACGATGATCGGTGGATGCCCCTCATGGAAGAGAAGGCTCAACAACTCAACATTATTTATCTCCACATTAATCATCTGCCCATTACTTATCTCCCCATTATTTATCTCCCCATAACTTATCTTTGACATTGGTACATTCAAGGGCTCATTGTTGATACATTTAGGGCCTCATTCTATCTGTAAAACTTTAAATAGGTCTTTAGCATTGGTACATATACGGTCTCCTTCTGTCAGCTGATATTTAAATAGGTCTTGACATTTAAACATTTAAAGCCTTATTCTATATCAGGGGTGTCCAAACTTTTTGCATGGCGGGCCAAATTCCTTGAAATAAAGACCCTCGCGGGCCGGATTAAAATTATATCAAAATGACATAGTTGAGAAGTTTTTATAGCAAAATGTTAATGTGAAGGGTGAAACTGAGATCTTGAATGCAGTAAATAGGTGAAGTCAGGTTTCAATGCCACTGGTTTTGATACATATACTATTACGTATGTGAGAGTCCCTTATTCTCGTCCTCACACGGTTCTTGTTAAAATTCATAACTTAAAAATGTCTGCTCACACAAGTATGTCGAGCCAAAAAAGCTGAACATTTTCTTAGCAAATTGTTCGAATCTCTTTGAATCTCTCTTTATCCAGCTGTCGGTAAAAGTCGTTGAGAGAAAGCTGTTCACCAATCATGGCAGGTGCACCATCAGTAATAATTCCAGATATTTTTTCCAAGGTAGTTTAATGTCATTGACAGCAGAACAAACAGAAGTAAATAAATCTTTTCCCCTTGTTTGGTCTTTAAGACTCTGAAGGTCACGTAATTCTTCACTCACACACATGTCATCATTAACTCCTCTAAAAAAAAGAAGTTGCGCAGTGTCAGATGCATCAGTGCTTTCATCACAGACTATCGAAAAAAGTCAATTTTTTCTGCTTTTGTCTCTATTTGTCTCTTAATGTCAGATGAGACTTCTTCAATTCTGCGAGCCTCAGTGTTGCGTGACAGGCAAACATTGGCAAACATTTGCAAACTCCTGTATGATTATACATTTATTTTTATTTTTAAAATTATATTTTTCTATAACTTCTTTGTTTTTTCCCGATCGTAGCAGTTTCGTTATTTACAAAATGTATAGATCTTAACATTTAAAAAAAAACAAAAAATTAGATAAAGACTGAATTACTGGTCTTTAAATATTTTTTTTTAAAATGTAGGACTGTGGAGATTAAACAAGACAATGCTATCACAACTTTAAATCGATTTTCAAGACTTTATAAATAATTAAATATTTTGTTCATAAATTCAAAATCAATCATTAAAATAATGAGACGCAATTTAATAATCTTCAGTGTGCAAGAGCGTCTGTAATATAAGATAGAAATCATTATAT
Organism: Ampullaceana balthica; assembly: GCA_944989445.1. NCBI lineage: Eukaryota > Metazoa > Mollusca > Gastropoda > Lymnaeidae > Ampullaceana > Ampullaceana balthica. The sequence continues at coordinate 439,656 of CALYLW010000522.1, read as the reverse complement.
TTGATCAATAATTGCAGCGTTATGGAAATAAGATGTTTATTTTGTACTACGGACCTTAAAATAAACAAAATGTGTTGAATATAACAAAAGCCGAAAATTTTGTTTCAAAAATTCTGATACAAAAAAACTATTTAAAATTTGTAAGTTCACCGACGCATTATTCGTTTCCACTTCCGAGTCGACGAAAAAATAAAATAAAATGACGTCATCGACTTTTACGGTAGACCGTATTTCCACGTTGTTTAAAAAAAATAATAATCAAAGATTTTCGCCATTATTTGTCATAATCGAAACAGGACAAAATTTATACTTTTCTAATAAAGATACTATCTTTACAGAAATAATACGTCAGTTAGTTATTTATTTCAGATGAGGCCGTGGGCCAGTTAAAATGGCTTCACCGGCCGGTTTTGGCCCGCGGGCCGGACTTTGGACATCCCTGTTCTATATGCAGATCTTTAAATAGGCCATTACATTGATATATTTAAGGGATCATTGTTGATATATTTAAGGGCTCATTGTTGATACATTTAAGGGATCATTGTTGATATATTTAAGGCCTCATTGTTGATACATTTAAGGGATCATTGTTGATATATTTAAGGGATCATTGTTGATACATTTAAGGGATCATTGTTGATACATTTAAGGGCTCATTGTTGATACATTTAAGGCCTCATTGTTGATACATTTAAGGGATCATTGTTGATATATTTAAGGCCTCATTGTTGATACATTTAAGGGATCATTGTTGATACATTTAAGGGCTCATTGTTGATACATTTAAGGCCTCATTGTTGATACATTTAAGGCCTCATTGGAAGTGATGCCCGATGAAGATGGCCACCCTCCCACCAACACCCTTCTCTACACGGTACATGGAGGGAGGCGTTTCCTCCAGTGTGTCCTCTTCCCAGATGACGTCACATCCGGTAGTTGATGAGGTAACCTGTACGCAAGTTATTTTGTACACCCATCATTGATCTGTGTACACATGCCGCGAGGGAAACACACAACTTCCGGTCTGCATTATTGGCGCCTGGTTTATCTGAGGCTCTGGCCCGTCAGGGACGATAACACGAGGACAACGGCTAAATAAGGGTTCTAGCGTTGTGAAGACGAGGGGAGAAAGTATGAGCATAACGGCTAAATAAGGGTTCTAACGTTGTGAAGATCAGGGGACAAAGTATGAGCATAACGGCTAAATAAGGGTTCTAACGTTGTGAAGATCAGGGGAGAAAGTATGAGGATGACGGCTAAATAAGGGTTCTAACGTTGTGAAGAAATGTGGTGTTTATCCTTAGAATTGTCAAAGACATTTTTTGTTTAAATTGTCTGTGAAGCTAACACAAACTTGACCGTGAAGCTAGCACAAACTTGACTGTGAAGCTAACACTAACTTGACTGTGAAGCTAACACTAACTTGACTGTGAAGCTAACACTAACTTGACTGTGAAGCTAGCACAAACTTGACTCTGAAGCTAGCACTAACTTGACTGTGACATTTAATTTAAGTGCATTAAGTCTTTAATGGCAGAAAGAATTTGTTTTTATCATAGAAATTTATTTTATTATTTGAAGTGGTTTTTTAAAAAGCTTTTTTTATTATGTGAACAAATCTAATTCGATGATACTTTTTTTTAATTTACTTCCATCAAGTGGACAACGTTGTGGTTAGGGGGGGGGGATTTGATCAGATACTTTTTAAAAATAAATCAATACTCTGTCCTGTTGGCGCAATAGTAAACACGTAAAACATGAGTAGCTCGCCCTTGTAAAACAAAAGATTAGTTTGTCCTTCGAGTAGCATGGTGTCCATTTTTCCTGAAACACAGACCAACGTTTGAATGGTCTAGAAATAAATCTTTAGCTAATATTTGGCCTACATAAACAAATTCATGGCCTTATCTGATCAATTATCTTTGGTGAAGGTCAGACTTCAACCATCGATAAAGATCAATTAATTGATTTTTTTTTCTCAAAACTTTTTGCACCACGTAGTAACAGAAAATGGATTTTTTTTTATTTAAAAGAAGAAGAATGGCAAATCTAATAAATAAATACATGTTTACAAAAAATGTTTAAAATCTAATATTTTTTTTCGGTACAATTATTTTTTTACCACCTGAGGCAAAATTATTTCGTACAACTAAAGGACTACAGGCAGCCTGTAATAAAACTGACGTCACATTCATCATGACCTAACATCACATTCATCGTGACCTGACATCACATTCATCATGATCTAACATCACATTCATCGTGACCTGACATCACATTCATCGTGACCTAACATCACATTCATCCTGACCTAACATCACATTCATCGTGACCTGACATCACATTCATCGTGACCTAACATCACATTCATCGTGACTTGACATCACATTCATCGTGACCTAACATCACATTCATCCTGACCTAACATCACATTCATCGTGACCTGACATCACATTCATCGTGACCTAACATCACATTTATCGTGACCTGACATCACATTCATCGTGACCTGACATCACATTCATCGTGACCTGACATCACATTCATCCTGACCTAACCTCCCTGTACATTTCAGCCAGCTCCACAACGTAAGGAAACAAACATGTCTTTCAACTCTGCCCTGAACCTTGACCCCGTGACATAATAGAGCACAAAGTTGAGCGTGTTGTTGAGGTACAGCACAAGAACCAACACGGTGTAGATTACAACTTGGCGCGGTTCGTCTATGCCCCGTTCCGGAATGTCGGGCACCAGCTGCTGGAAGATGCCGATTGGGAAGGTGCAAACGATGAACACGGCGTTGACCACCACTAGGACCACGGACAGTGTTGCGTCACGCCGGGAGATGACCTTCCTCAAACCGGTTTTGGTGCGAATCACCAGCGAGCCGTCTGCGGCAGATGTCGTCTGCCCCTGGCTGTGCGGCCGTTGGATCAGACGTTTGCGGCGGAGCAGGCAGACGGTGATGACGAGGTTCAAGGCCAGTATGATCACAAACGGAAGTAGACACTGTTTGAGGAACTGGAGGGTGAAGAAGACGTCCATGTTCGTCCCGGTGACCTTCTTAACTGCGCATGCGCGATAGGCTGAGGTTTCGTTCCTGGAGTCGGCGTCAAGGCGCAGCGCCAAGAGTCCGTGCGGATAGTTGACGGGGCGGCTGTTGATGTCAAACACGCCGCTGGCGGATGAGGCAGATGGCATGACGTCAAGCGACGTCATCTGCGATGGAGCAGGAGTTCTGCCGAGGATGAAGAAGATGGGGACGTTGCTGGAGGCCACAAGGGAGATGGTGATGGCGAGCACGAGACGGGACTTGGGTGGGGTGCAGAGGACCTTGATCTTGTGTGGCTGGAGAATGGACAGAACCCTCTCCAGCGTCACGATGACCAGTGTCCAGGCGCTGAGCTGGGTGAACATGTAGACAATGAAGACGTGGATCTGACAGCTACGCTCGGTGACGCCTCTGATGTCATAATCTGAGGACAGCCGAACAGGTTAAATATAAACACACATCCCATGTAGAATGTTAACACAAGCAGCAGTTAAACTTTGTAACAAGCATGGATTAAATTCGAAACGTTTCTCTTAATTTTGAACCAAATTAGGGCAAAATAAATTACAACGTGTCAAATAGACACCTACAAACTCTAAGCCAAAAGATAAATTAACAAACCTCAGCTGTCAATAGAGAATTTTGTCTTTGCAAGACATATACCAACATAGATATAATACCAACATTTCCAACATACATATACTAACATACATATACACATACATATACAACATACATATACTAACATACATATACTAACATACATATACCAACATACATATACTAACATACATATACCAACATACATATACCAACATACATATACTAACATACATATACTAACATACATATACCGACATACATATACCACATACATATACCAACATACATATACTAACATACATATACTAACATACATATACTAACATACATATACTAACATACATATACCAACATACATATACTAACATACATATACTAACATACATATACTAACATACATATACTAACATACATATACCAACATACATATACTAACATACATATACCAACATACATATACCAACATACATATACCAACATACATATACCAACATACATATACTAACATACATATACTAACATACATATACTAACATACATATACTAACATACATATACTAACATACATATACTAACATACATATACTAACATACATATACTAACATACATATACTAACATACATATACTAACATACATATACCACATACATATACTAACATACATATACTAACATACATATACTAACATACATATACTAACATACATATACTAACATACATATACTAACATACATATACTAACATACATATACTAACATACATATACCAACATACATATACTAACATACATATACCATACATACTAACATACATATACTAACATACATATACTAACATACATATACTAACATACATATACTAACATACATATACTAACATACATATACTAACATACATATACTAACATACATATACTAACATACATATACTAACATACATATACTAACATACATATACTAACATACATATACTAACATACATATACTAACATACATATACTAACATACATATACTAACATACATATACCAACATACATATACCAACATACATATACCAACATACATATACTAACATACATATACTAACATACATATACTAACATACATATACTAACATACATATACTAACATACATATACTAACATACATATACTAACATACATATACTAACATACATATACCAACATACATATACTAACATACTATACAACATACATATACTAACATACATATACTAACATACATATACTAACATACATATACTAACATACATATACTAACATACATATACTAACATACATATACTAACATACATATACCAACATACATATACTAACATACATATACTAACATACATATACTAACATACATACTAACATACATATACTACATACATACAACATACATATACCAACATACATATACCAACATACATATACTAACATACATATACTAACATACATATACTAACATACATATACCAACATACATATACTAACATACATATACTAACATACATATACTAACATACATATACTAACATACATATACTAACATACATATACTAACATACATATACCAACATACATATACTAACATACATATACCAACATACATATACTAACATACATATACTAACATACATATACTAACATACATATACTAACATACATATACTAACATACATATACTAACATACATATACTAACATACATATACTAACATACATATACCAACATACATATACTAACATACATATACTAACATACATATACTAACATACATATACCAACATACATATACCAACATACATATACTAACATACATATACTAACATACATATACTACATACATACTAACATACATATACCAACATACATATACTAACATACATATACTAACATACATATACTAACATACATATACCAACATACATATACTAACATACATATACTAACATACATATACTAACATACATATACTAACATACATATACTAACATACATATACTAACATACATATACTAACATACATATACCAACATACATATACTAACATACATATACTAACATACATATACTAACATACATATACTAACATACATATACTAACATACATATACTAACATACATATACTAACATACATATACTAACATACATATACCAACATACATATACTAACATACATATACTAACATACATATACTAACATACATATACTAACATACATATACCAACATACATATACTAACATACATATACTAACATACATATACTAACATACATATACTAACATACTATACATACATATACTAACATACATATACTAACATACATACTAACATACATATACTAACATACATATACTAACATACATATACTAACATACATATACTAACATACATATACTAACATACATATACTAACATACATATACTAACATACATATACCAACATACATATACTAACATACATATACTAACATACATATACTAACATACATATACTAACATACATATACTAACATACATATACTAACATACATATACTAACATACATATACTAACATACATATACTAACATACATATACTAACATACATATACTAACATACATATACTAACATACATATACTAACATACATATACTAACATACATATACTAACATACATATACCAACATACATATACCAACATACATATACCAACATACATATACTAACATACATATACTAACATACATATACTAACATACATATACTAACATACATATACTAACATACATATACCAACATACATATACCAACATACATATACTAACATACATATACTAACATACATATACCAACATACATATACCAACATACATATACAACATACATATACTAACATACATATACTAACATACATATACTAACATACATATACTAACATACATATACTAACATACATATACTAACATACATATACCAACATACATATACTAACATACATATACTAACATACATATACTAACATACATATACTAACATACATATACTAACATACATATACTAACATACATATACAACATACATATACAACATACATATAACATACATATACCAACATACATATACTAACATACATATACTAACATACATATACAACATACATATACAACATACATATACTAACATACATATACTAACATACATATACTAACATACATATACTAACATACATATACTAACATACATATACAACATACATATACAACATACATATACTAACATACATATACTAACATACATATACTAACATACATATACTAACATACATATACTAACATACATATACTAACATACATATACTAACATACATATACTAACATACATATACTAACATACATATACAACATACATATACTAACATACATATACCAACATACATATACTAACATACATATACTAACATACATATACTAACATACATATACTAACATACATATACTAACATACATATACTAACATACATATACTAACATACATATACTAACATACATATACTAACATACATATACTAACATACATATACTAACATACATATACTAACATACATATACTAACATACATATACTAACATACATATACTAACATACATATACTAACATACATATACTAACATACATATACCACATACATATACACATACATATACAACATACATATACTAACATACATATACTAACATACATATACTAACATACATATACCAACATACATATACTAACATACATATACTAACATACATATACTAACATACATATACTAACATACATATACTAACATACATATACTAACATACATATACAACATACATATACTAACATACATATACTAACATACATATACCATACATACACATACATATACTAACATACATATACTAACATACATATACTAACATACATATACTAACATACATATACTAACATACATATACTAACATACATATACTAACATACATATACTAACATACATATACCAACATACATATACTAACATACATATACCAACATACATATACTAACATACATATACTAACATACATATACTAACATACATATACTAACATACATATACTAACATACATATACTAACATACATATACTAACATACATATACTAACATACATATACTAACATACATATACTAACATACATATACTAACATACATATACTAACATACATATACTAACATACATATACTAACATACATATACTAACATACATATACTAACATACATATACCAACATACATATACACATACATATACCACATACATATACTAACATACATATACTAACATACATATACTAACATACATATACTAACATACATATACTAACATACATATACTAACATACATATACTAACATACATATACTAACATACATATACCAACATACATATACCAACATACATATACCAACATACATATACTAACATACATATACTAACATACATATACTAACATACATATACTAACATACATATACTAACATACATATACTAACATACATATACTAACATACATATACCACATACATATACTAACATACATATACTAACATACATATACTAACATACATATACTAACATACATATACTAACATACATATACTAACATACATATACCAACATACATATACCAACATACATATACTAACATACATATACTAACATACATATACTAACATACATATACCAACATACATATACTAACATACATATACTAACATACATATACTAACATACATATACTAACATACATATACTAACATACATATACTAACATACATATACCAACATACATATACTAACATACATATACCAACATACATATACTAACATACATATACTAACATACATATACTAACATACATATACTAACATACATATACTAACATACATATACTAACATACATATACTAACATACATATACTAACATACATATACCAACATACATATACTAACATACATATACTAACATACATATACTAACATACATATACCAACATACATATACCAACATACATATACTAACATACATATACTAACATACATATACCAACATACATATACCAACATACATATACCAACATACATATACCAACATACATATACTAACATACATATACTAACATACATATACTAACATACATATACCAACATACATATACTAACATACATATACTAACATACATATACTAACATACATATACCAACATACATATACTAACATACATATACTAACATACATATACTAACATACATATACCAACATACATATACCAACATACATATACTAACATACATATACTAACATACATATACTAACATACATATACTAACATACATATACTAACATACATATACTAACATACATATACTAACATACATATACCGACATACATATACTAACATACATATACTAACATACATATACTAACATACATATACTAACATACATATACCAACATACATATACTAACATACATATACTAACATACATATACTAACATACATATACTAACATAACTATACTAACATACATATACTAACATACATATACTAACATACATATACTAACATACATATACTAACATACATATACTAACATACATATACTAACATACATATACTAACATACATATACTAACATACATATACTAACATACATATACTAACATACATATACCAACATACATATACTAACATACATATACTAACATACATATACTAACATACATATACTAACATACATATACTAACATACATATACTAACATACATATACTAACATACATATACTAACATACATATACTAACATACATATACTAACATACATATACTAACATACATATACTAACATACATATACTAACATACATATACTAACATACATATACCAACATACATATACGAACATACATATACCAACATACATATACCAACATACATATACCAACATACATATACTAACATACATATACTAACATACATATACTAACATACATATACTAACATACATATACTAACATACATATACCAACATACATATACCAACATACATATACTAACATACATATACTAACATACATATACCAACATACATATACCGACATACATATACCAACATACATATACTAACATACATATACTAACATACATATACTAACATACATATACTAACATACATATACTAACATACATATACTAACATACATATACCAACATACATATACTAACATACATATACTAACATACATATACTAACATACATATACTAACATACATATACCAACATACATATACTAACATACATATACCAACATACATATACCAACATACATATACCAACATACATATACCAACATACATATACTAACATACATATACTAACATACATATACTAACATACATATACTAACATACATATACTAACATACATATACTAACATACATATACTAACATACATATACTAACATACATATACTAACATACATATACCAACATACATATACCGACATACATATACTAACATACATATACTAACATACATATACTAACATACATATACTAACATACATATACTAACATACATATACTAACATACATATACTAACATACATATACTAACATACATATACTAACATACATATACCGACATACATATACTAACATACATATACCAACATACATATACTAACATACATATACTAACATACATATACTAACATACATATACTAACATACATATACTAACATACATATACTAACATACATATACTAACATACATATACTAACATACATATACTAACATACATATACTAACATACATATACTAACATACATATACTAACATACATATACTAACATACATATACTAACATACATATACTAACATACATATACTAACATACATATACCAACATACATATACCGACATACATATACAACATACATATACTAACATACATATACTAACATACATATACTAACATACATATACCAACATACATATACTAACATACATATACTAACATACATATACTAACATACATATACTAACATACATATACTAACATACATATACTAACATACATATACTAACATACATATACTAACATACATATACTAACATACATATACTAACATACATATACTAACATACATATACTAACATACATATACTAACATACATATACTAACATACATATACTAACATACATATACTAACATACATATACCAACATACATATACCAACATACATATACCGACATACATATACTAACATACATATACTAACATACATATACTAACATACATATACCAACATACATATACTAACATACATATACTAACATACATATACTAACATACATATACTAACATACATATACTAACATACATATACTAACATACATATACCAACATACATATACTAACATACATATACCAACATACATATACTAACATACATATACTAACATACATATACTAACATACATATACTAACATACATATACTAACATACATATACTAACATACATATACTAACATACATATACTAACATACATATACCAACATACATATACTAACATACATATACTAACATACATATACTAACATACATATACCAACATACATATACCAACATACATATACTAACATACATATACTAACATACATATACCAACATACATATACCGACATACATATACCAACATACATATACCAACATACATATACTAACATACATATACTAACATACATATACTAACATACATATACCAACATACATATACTAACATACATATACTATCATACATATACTAACATACATATACCGACATACATATACAACATACATATACTAACATACATATACTAACATACATATACTAACATACATATACCAACATACATATACTAACATACATATACTAACATACATATACTAACATACATATACTAACATACATATACTAACATACATATACTAACATACATATACTAACATACATATACTAACATACATATACTAACATACATATACTAACATACATATACTAACATACATATACTAACATACATATACTAACATACATATACTAACATACATATACTAACATATATATACTAACATATATATACTAACATATATATACCAACATACATATACTAACATATATATACTAACATATATATACTAACATATATATACTAACATAACTATACTAACATACATATACTAACATACATATACTAACATACATATACTAACATATATATACTAACATATATATACTAACATATATATACTAACATATATATACTAACATATATATACTAACATACATATACTAACATACATATACTAACATACATATACTAACATACATATACTAACATACATATACTAACATACATATACTAACATACATATACTAACATACATATACTAACATACATATACTAACATACATATACTAACATACATATACTAACATACATATACTAACATACATATACTAACATACATATAATAACATACATATACCAACATACATATACGAACATACATATACCAACATACATATACCAACATACATATACGAACATACATATACTAACATACATATACTAACATACATATACTAACATACATATACCAACATACATATACTAACATACATATACTAACATACATATACCAACATACATATACTAACATACATATACTAACATACATATACCAACATACATATACCAACATACATATACTAACATACATATACCAACATACATATACCAACATACATATTACTGTGTCAAAGATGAGAAAACTTGGGTTGGAGATTTTTTGTAAAGCCAGCTGAAACTTTGGACATGGTTAAATCAGATGTCGATTACGTCATTACTTTCTATCCTTATGATTGTTACGAACACTTAACGTCGACTGTGACAGTTGTCACGAACACCTAACGTCACCCATGACAGTTGTTACGAACATCTAACGTCACCTGTGACAGTTGTTACGAACATCTAACGTCACCTGTGGCAGTTGTTACGAACATCTAACGTCACCTGTGGCAGTTGTCACGAACACTTAAAGTCTCATGTGACAGTTGTCACGAACACTTTACGTCACATGTGACATATGTCACTAACACTTAACGTCACCTGTGACAGTTGTCACGAACACTTAACGTCACCTGTGACAGCCAACACAAACCGTGGCAGAAGACCCGCCGTGACAGTCCCAGAATCCACAACTGCCAAGAAGGTCAGGTAAACAGACATCGGCTGACTCTGGAACGGCTTCCGTTTTAGCACCAGCACCGCCAGCGTATTGCCACCCAAGCTGCACACTATTAGCACCGGTGCTACGATCATGTTAAGATATTTGTCCACCTTCACCCCTCCCCCTACTACTCCATGTTGTACATGATTCATGGCGTCAATGTCCAGCTACCACTACACTGGGTCGATGTCCAGCTACCACTACACTGGGTCAATGTCCAGCTACCACTACACTGTGTCAATGTCCAGCTGCCACTACACTGGGTCAATGTCCAGCTACCACTACACTGTGTCAATGTCCAGCTGCCACTACACTGGGTCAATGTTTAGCTACCACTACACTGTGTCAATGTCCAGCTGCCACTACAATGTGTCAATGCCCAGCTGCCACTACACTGGGTCAATGTCCAGCTACCACTACACTGGGTCAATGTCCAGCCGCCACTACACTGTGTCAATGTCCAGCTGCCACTACACTGGCTTGTTCTTGTTCCCAACCTGTAGGTTGCCAGAACAACCCTTTTGTCAGCACAGGTTTTATATTTATATCCTGAGATGACGGACGATAGATTAGAGATTTCTGACTGATCTCGTTCGAAATCTCGCTCGAAATCTCGCAGTCTCGGTGCCTTATCTCAACATCCGGTTTGCAAAAGTGCAAATGGATTTCACAGAAAATAAAAATAAAACTAAAATATAATTCATGACATGTTGGAATCGATTATTGCGTTTTGGAATCGATTCTTGAGTTGTTGGAATCAATTCTTGAGATGTTAGAACAGTGATGGCGCACCTATGACACGCGTGCTACAGTCGGCACGCATAGCGTCATCAGCCGACACGCGACCAAAATATTATTTCTTAATCAATAATCACAATAAATTATACTATGTAATTTTAATAAGTGTTTAATCGGTTCTTGAACATTTCACTTTCTTTGGCACTGGGCCTAAGCCTAGATATAATATATTCATATATCGCCATATAAACGATATGCATATTTAATGCCCCAATTTATGACGTTTTCGAGTTTGGGCCAGTCGTATTACTAGTTACATAACAAAGAATACGCCTAAGTTGAGGCAGCTAATGTTTACAAAACGAATTCAAATTTATTGCAGACTGCCGGTGAGTTTTTATATTTTTATTGCTAAATAGATTCCAGTTTCAGATTTAAGGACTTGGGAGTAACCTATGAATAATTCTACTTTAATGTCTTAAATGGAATGTAAAAATATAATGTAAAAACCTGCAATCTATATATATAATTCTCTTCGTGGGACCATGCAAGACACCATGCAAGTATGTGCAAACGAGCATGACGAATGACCCTCGCTGGGGTCGACAAATGTATCGAGTCCAACAATGGTCCTTGTGTTTCACTTGCATTGTTCCTTCACAGAATAACGTGAGATTCGTAGTGTACTGGTTATCACGTCCGCCTTATACGGGGAAGGTCCTCGGTTCAAGGCCCCAGCGAAAACATCGTGTTTTTTTTAAAAAATAAAAAATGTTTGTGTGTGCCCGTTCTTTTACCCCTTTATTTCCAACACTAGCTGACCCGCGGCGTAGCATAAGCCGCTAATGATTTAGTGACGGGTGAAGACTTCCTGAAAGACACAGTTGTCAAAGTGGGGATGGGTTTGGGCAAACGACTGTGAGTGAATGAAAAGAAGGAAATCTGGAGAGACCCGCGGCGTAGCATACGCCGCAGACTTGATCATCATAGACATTGCAAAGAACGGTTGGGGTTGGGGGTGTGAGTACAGACACAAAAAGCAGCACTAAGTAAATAAAAAATAGCGAGTAAACGTGAAGACATGCACACTGAGGTTGTTGTTACCCGCCTCCCATTTAATACTACCATCCCTTAAACATAAACTGTGTTTGGCCGATCCTAGCGAGGGTTAGTCATGTTTAGGATTGTTAATTGCCTGTTGTTGTTTTTTTCTTGGAAAACCGATTATCGATTATGTAACTCCAATTTTAAACCGATTATCATTTTATAGCTGACTTCATAGAAGTTAGGGGTGTACCGAATTTCGCCTGCAAATGTCTCGAAACCAACAATGAGTTGGCTGTCCCCCCTCCCCAAACCGACATTCACTCGCGTTGTTTTGATTTCTTCGTGCTGTAGTTTGTGTCCGTTCTTTCTCCCCTTTCTTTGCACTCTCCATAAGCAAGTCTGTGGCATATGCTACGCCACGGGGCGTCTAGTAAAATAATAAAGCAGAAAACGAAAGCTTAGTAGGGAAACAAAGCTTACTCACATGCGCTCAGCCAAATAAAGTCGAAAAGGAGCATGTGAAATATAAGTTGGAAGTTGAGCATAGAGATGTCGGGGTTAACGGTTACTGTTGAATGTACTGGACAGACAACTCCAAGGCTTGGGGAAAACGGCAGAAAGGAAACTGCAAGGCTTGGGAAAAAACGGCAGAAAGGCAACTGCAAAGCTTGGGGAAACGGCAGAAAGGAAACTGCAAGGCTTTGGGAAAACGGCAGAAAGGAAACTGCAGGGCTTGGGGAAAACGGCAGAAAGGAAACTGCAAGGCTTTGGGAAAACGGCAGAAAGGAAACTGCAAGGCTTGGGGGAAAACGGCAGAAAGGCAACTGCTAGGCTTGGGGAAAACGGCAGAAAGGAAACTGCAAGGCTTGGGGAAAACGACAGAAAGGAAACTGCAAGGCTTGGGGAAAACGGCAGAAAGGAAACTGCAAGGCTTGGGGAAAACGGCAGAAAGGAAATAGAATGCCTGTGAAAGAGATCTTTCAAGTGGGAAGCTGAAATATTTGTCAAAATCTAAAGATGCATCTAGAAAAATCCACACAATTTGCACACAATCCTCCAATTCATGAAGAAATCTACAAGGAATTTTCAAGCATCGTAACAGCAGAAAAGGAGAATTTTATGGACAGATTTCTACACTTCCGTCAGATGGGAAAAACCATTTGTTTCCTTTCTTCATCAGAGATATCTAAGTTTAAAGATTTTGATTTTTTTGGCTAACAATGGTTAGATCTTGAAAATTGGAATTTCTAGCAAGCTCTAAACTCTAAATCGAAAAGAAAATTCTCTGAGCTGTGTGTGACACTTGGGAAGATGGAGTGTAAAGACATCACATCGGACAGCACAGGACAGCACAGAACAGCACAGGACAGCATAATTGATGGAGTGTAAAGACATCACACAGGACAACACAGGACAGCATAATTGACGGAGTGTAAAGACATCGCACAGGACAACGCAGGACAGCACAGGACAGTATAATTGATGGAGTGTAAAGACATCACATAGGACAGCATAATTGATGGAGTGTAAAGACATCACATAGGACAGCAGAGGACAACACAGGACAGCACAGGACAGCATAATTGATGGAGTGTAAAGACATCACACAGGACAGCATAATTGATGGAGTGTAAAGACATCACATAGGACAGCATAATTGATGGAGTGTAAAGACATCACATAGGACAACACAGGAATGCACAAGACAGCATACATGATGGAGTGTAAAGACATCACATAGGACAACATAATTGATGGAGTGTAAAGACATCACATAGGACAGCAGAGGACAACACAGGACAACCCAGGACAGCATAATTGATGGAGTGTAAAGACATCACACAGGACAGCATAATTGATGGAGTGTAAAGACATCACATAGGACAGCAGAGGACAACACAGGACAGCACAGGACAGCATAATTGATAGTTATGAAAATGAAATAATTTAAAGGGTGCTATTCTTAATTTGTTTTGGATCATCTTATGCGTGTAAAAATCTATATTCAGCTTTGAATTATATGAAATGTGACACAAGAAACATACTGACAGATGACCTGACTGCTGCATGTGCTGCGCTCAAATGAACGAAGTATGAGCCAAGGTTTGACAAGTGATCAGTATGTATACAACATCAGACATCCCATTAATTACACAAAACCAATCCGTTTCCTGTAATAAAAAGTTTTTTGTATCGCTGAAAACTCTCTTCATGTTTTGTATCTTTAAGTCTTAAGACAAGTGTTCGCTGTTTTGCTAAGCCAAACCCCCAATTTTGGGTTTAATAGAAGTGTTGGCACTGTTATAAATAAGTGGGTTTTAGTTGAATTTCGGGCAGCGGCCCCAAAAAGGTCCACCACCACTGTTAAAATCAATTTTAACGCAATTTCCCTTGGGACAAAATTGCATTTATATATTGGAAATATCCGGCCTGTCTGTTCAAGCTTTGAACAACAACCCCTCCTGAACCATACCAGATAGAGAGTACGGTCTTTTGCAAATATGTTAAGGAGGTCCCAAAGATGTGCATGGGCCAAAAAAGGTTTACTGGATTTCCTGATATCAGTATTTTGTTAATTTCTCGCCAACCATAACATCTATCGGATTGAAACAAACGCCAAACGATAGCTAATAATATTAAGAACAATGTTGGAGAAAGAATTTTTGAAAAAACTTTTTTCGTTCGACTCCCGTAATTTTAGTAGCAATTTGTAGATAGCAATTGTTTTGTTTAGTTTTATTTAGAATTATTGATTTTAAATGACTTTTAACGTAATCGAGAATGACTAGCGTATCACCCGTCAAAAATGACGGAAGTTTTCAGCTGAAATCTATTTGTTTTATAAAAAATGCACTTTTTTAGGGTGCCTGCGGCGCCGACCTTTTTCAAAAGCCCAACTAACTTGTCCTTGTTTGATAAATAAGAAATCTTAAACTTTCTGAAATGTACACAAAATATTTAATTCTATGATAGAGGTTGAAGGGCGCCTACAGCGCCCCCTTTGTTTTTTGATTTTATAATTAACCATCATCAAATCCTCTTTTTACATTGATCCCTTTTCCAAAATTAAAATTTCAGCTAAAAACAATGACGTCATATGATATTTTTTTACAGCGCATCTTTAATTTGCACACCTTTTGATGCATTGGTCAGTAATTTGGTTAGCTGCTTTCTAAAATAGTAGCGTCACGCAGGGGCGGATTAAGACTGCTCGGGGCCCCTGGCTGCAATTCAAACTGGGGCCCTGTTCAGGCAGCGTACTTTTAAATAAAATGATCACTAGCAGTCTAATATAAGACTGTGTAACTTGTAATGCAGGGTGTAATAAGACAAAAAATTAAATAGAAGTCAATTAAATTAATATAAAGTTACACGAATCCACACTTCATTAAAATAATTATTATTATTTATTTCAATCTTTAGAACCTTCGTTTGCGAACTTTTCTCACGGCGATATTTTTAATCAAGTCAGTGAAATTAAGTGAGCTTACGGTTTCCCTTTCAATGCACATTAAAGAGAGTGCTGACTCAATCTTTGTTGTCCTATGCAACTTCTAATTTCATAATTTATTTTTTTCAACTTTGAAAATGATCGATCTCAGCTGCACTTTTACGTCATCAACGGTAGATACATGCAATGTGTAATGTGTAAATTTGGAAAGGACTGTGTAAAATTTAGCTCATTCAAAAACAGCCACATATTTAGCTCTGTGCATGTATTTTGAGTTTCACATTGTGTTACTTCCTTTTCCTGAACCTGGGGCTGGACAATAAACTTTTTGAAGAGTTCTGAAAATTAGACGAATTCTGAAGGAAAGCAGTATTCGAAATCACTTGAATATTCTTCCATTAACTTGGCTGCTGCCCCTCGGACGGCATCATTGCTGAGCTCAGTAAGGTTTGTAAGAAAGCCACATTTCTCATGGATGCCTTTATATGCATCTAACTGATGTTGTAGGGCTGGAGAAAGTTTGTCAATTAATACCAGAAATACCTCAAACTTGAATTTTGTCTCGGAGAAAATACTTTTTCGGCTGATGTCTCTTCATCAAGATGACAATTTCTTTCTTTCATCGCATTGAAGATTGTTTAGACTCTTTCTCCACGGACATATCCTTTCCTTTTTCTTTATAGAAATCAAATTCAGAACGCTGTCTTTTAACAAAATAAACAAGATATTTCAACAAATGTGTCTTGAAGGGATGCATTCATTTACTGAAATCTTTCTAAAATTGTGTCCCAAATTTCAAGTAAAATAGCGAGTTTCAGTTGTTCAAATTCCTTCCGAAATGCTTCAAGTCGTCTGTCAGGTGGCTGATTGTCGTCAGTCGCCAATTCTTCCAGTCCTGCAATATTCTCATGGTATTATGTCGGGCTGACCATCTTGTGTCAGGCAAGGCTTTGTTAACATGTAACCTTTTCGATTGTTTTTGAAGACCCTGCCAACGATGAATAGATGCAACAAGCCAGCTATAAATAGATGCAACAAGCCAGCTATAAATAGATGCAACAAGCCAGGTATAAATAGATGCAACAAGCCAGCTATAAATAGATGCAACAAGCCAGGTATGAATAGATGCAACAAGCCAGCTATAAATAGATGCAACAAGCCAGCTATAAATAGATGCAACAAGCCAGCTATA